>KQ030681.1:19217-44539 GCA_000956045.1 Hirsutella minnesotensis 3608
GAGGGGAGGGAAGTGATGGTGGTATCAGTGTACGTGCAAGGAAAGAACGACGAGGCGCTGACGAGCGCGATGGAGCTGCTGCGCGACCTGATCGATCGCTTTCGTGATGGGACAGGAAACCGCACAGATGTGGTTCTGGTGGGAGACTTCAACCGCCACGATCTCCTCTGGGGCGGAGATGAAGTGTCAGCGAGCAGACAAGGGGAGGGCCAGCCCATCATCGACCTGATGAACGAGTTTGGTCTCAGCAGCCTCCTCCCGAGAGGGACGAAGACGTGGCAAAGGGCGGACGAGGAGAGCACCATCGACTTGGTGCTGGCATCGGCAGAACTGGCAGACGAAGTGATATCCTGCATGACTCACCCGACAGAGCACGGATCAGACCACAGAGCGATCCAGACGGCCTTCGACATTCAAGTACCGGAGAAAACGTTTCCACAGCGCCTGATGCTCAAGAACGCGCCGTGGATCGCCATCGCAACCAGGGTCGAGGACGAGCTTCGGCCCCTTCCGTGGAGTGTGGGGGTACAAACGCAGGCGGACCAGCTCATGCGGGTGGTCACTGCTTCATGATCTGACACCTCGGGCACAGCCGCCGCCATACGCGAAGCGATGGTGGACAAAGGACCTGACGCGACTGCGGCAAACGTACACGTATTGGCGCAATCAAGCAAGGGCGCAGCGAAGAGCCGGTCAACCGCAGCATAGCCATGCCAGACCTCACCTTGCAAGAGATTGAGGAGAAGGTGATGGCGGCGAAGCCTTGGAAAGCGCCTGGAGAGGACGGTCTCCCTGCGATTGTGTGGAAGAAGCTCTGGCAAGTGGTCAAGCATCGGGTGTGGACGCTCTTCGACTCATTGCTTCGAGAGGGCGTGGTGCCCCAGCAATGGCGGACTGCCAAGATCATCCCGCTGAAGAAGCCGGGTAAGGACGATTACACTCTGGCCAAGGCGTGGCGACCGATCTCGCTGCTGTCAACCCTTGGCAAGATCCTCGAGGCAGTCGTTGCAGAACGCATCAGCTATGCAGTCGAAGCTCATGGGCTGTTGCCCGCGAACCACTTTGGTGCACGGAAACGCAGGTCGGCAGACCAAGCACTCGTGCTTCTGCAGGAGCGGATCTACAAGGCTTGGAGAATGGGCAGAGTATTTTGAGTCTCGTCAGCTTCGACGTCAATGGGGCGTACAATGGAGTTTGCAAAGAGCGGCTGCTTGTAAGGATGAAAGCTCGAGGCATCCCGAATCGCCTGGTCAAATGGGTAGACGCATTCTGCTCGGAACGGACCGCATCGGTGGTTGTCAACGGGCACACATCCGAGCAGCAAGCCCTGGCGCAGGCCGGCTTACCCCAAGGATCTCTACTATCACCGGTGGCATTCCTGTTCTTCAATGCGGACCTTGTGCAGAGGCGAATCAGTAACAACAGTGGCTCCATCGCCTTCGTGGACGACTACTCTGCCTGGGTCACTGGACCAACGGCCGAGTCAAACAGAGATGGTATTCAGTCGATTATCAATGATGCGCTCCAGTGGGAGAAGCGCAGCGGCGCCACGTTTGAAGTGGACAAGACGTCCGTCATCCACTTCACACGCATCGCAGAACGCGACAGCGACTCGCCTTTCGCCATCAGAGGTTGCTTCGACCTAGAGATCGTCAGGCAACCCACACGATTCTATTTGCTGCGGCTAGACTTACTCCGTGTCAAAGGCGAGCCAAACAGTGGAGTAGATGTCGTATCCAAGCTTGCTGACGATTTTGTATTTGCCGTGATTGATTGAATGCGTCTCCAATTCTCACAGCATGGTAGCCTCCCTTGCAATATCGCGCCAAAGTCTCCTCGGAAATGGTGCGCACGGGATGCCCTTCTGAAGTTGATGACCGGCTCAGTAGTGGCTTGAGACGCGTCACGCCCGAAATGAGCTTGCTCATGAATGTCATTTTGGTGACGATATACAAAGGGCGATCAGCTGCGATGAGTCCTATGCAATCGCGCAGTTTGGGAAAATTTGGTTTCCTGCAGATATGAACCAATCTTGGAGGCTTAAGCACGCAGTACCTACCTACGTATGTGTATTCTGCAGCAGAGTGAATCACATCATTGCGATGATGAATGAAAATGTCTTTCTTGGACAAGAAGTCGCCGTTCCTCCTCGCACCACGACCAACGGCATTCGTCGGATGACCATAGATAACGGAGATATTCGCGCTCCTCATCTGTCTTCTCGTGCTCTGATTCAAACCAACGTACATAAGTCCAGGGCGCACGCAGAGTTAATGAACATGAACACAATCAAACTCTTGCCTTGGTTGGCCGCTCAAAGTTACATAACGTCATGAAAACGGGTTCATCGGCGCTGGAGTGCGGTCGCTAGTTGCAATACGGCCCCCAATAGTTCCTCGGTCAACAGAGAGATGTAGAAAGCTCCCGGCCTTCGCACTTCAATTCCACACTTTCCCCGAGAAAAATGGTTCAACTCTCGTGCTCACAGAGCCAGACCCAACACTCAGCGGCTTCTGCGTGGGGCATTTTCCTCATACCCCTTAAGCAAGGTAGGTCTGCTGAACCGCCTCCGTCTCCCGCTCGAGAAACTGCTTGAAAGTCGTGAGCTCTGGAACCAGAGACTTCAGCAGCTTCATGTCCAGGTAGTCGGACATGTATCGCACGCAAGGCTCCGTGCAAAAGAATAGCCATGATCCTTCACTGCGCAGCCTGGAGATTTCCTCATCCGACGCGAACTTGGCCTGGATGGCCCGCCCATCGCCAATGGCTCCCGAAAGCTGGTCCATTGCGTCTTGAACCAGAAGCTCCTCACTTGCGACGCCTATGTGTCGGCCGTCGAACGTGTCTGGGTCCTGGAAAGCAGCGGCCGCGAAGCGCGCAATGTCGACGTGGTCGACGAGGCCCAGGGGCGCCTTGGGCCCCATGCAGTTGGTCCAGCTGCCCTTGTCGCGCGTCTCGGTGTAGCCAAACTGAATCTTGGGCTCAATAAAGTTGGCCATGAAGAAGGCTGGGCGGAGCAGGGTCCAGTGGGCGAAACCGCCGTCGACGACGGCTTGCTCGACGCGCTTCTTGCTCTTCAGGTGTTCGCGGAAGAAACCCGTCGGCTCAATGGGCGGCTCCTTGCCCTCCTCCAGCATGAATGCCCCCAGCGTCGTCGAGGCGACGGCCTGCTCGACGCCGACCTCCCTCGCGATCCTGACGATCCTCTGTGCCCGCGCCGGAGCCTGCTCAAAGTCGCGGAGGTTGGGCAGCAGGCAGAGGAAGAGCTTACTGCAGCCGGCCAGACCGTCGCGCAGCGCCTCCTCGCTGTCCCAGTCGCCGACCACAAACTCGACCCCGATGGCTTGGAGGGCCTGCGCGGTTGGCGAGCTGGGGTCGCGCGTAGTGGCACGCACCCTCCATCCGAGGCCTCGAAGCTGCCTGCACAGGGCGGAACCCTGGCTGCCCGTGGCGCTGGTGATGAAGACGGTCGGAACTGTAACCGCCATGGCAAAAGTGAAACGGTCTTTTTAGGTCAATTTGCGACGAGAAGAGCCGAAAATGTTGGTTGGGCTGGGACCGGACTAACGCGGCAGACACAGTCAAGGAACACGCTTCATCCTGATATAAGTATGCATACATACCAAGAATATCTTTGAGTCTCGTTCGCCGACGGCCGCCGTTGCCGTTGCGCGCACCTGCTCGTCCTGGATATGGTGACCCAATGAGGAACACTCCGTGACTGCATGGATGCTACTCCGTACGCCCCCCTTTTGTTAGTCGATTATCGCACCTCGTCCCCGTCTTTTGGATCCTACGAGCTGCGGGATCCTTTCCCGCTTTGGAATAGTATACATCTCTACGATGATCTCGGGGTGTGTGAGAGGAGAAAGGGGGAGACAAGGAAGCAGGGCTGTACATTATGATGGCAAGGAGCCATTGCTTCCAATTTTCCTTGTATTCTTTGTGCCCCATGATCTACAGCAACGTTCAGAAAATGGAAAATCTCCTTGGAAATCAACAATCACTTCGTTGTGTCAAGTACCAACTAGACCATGCAAAAGTGGAATGCACACTCCAACAATCGAGGTGCTAGAAGCGTACTTATAGTGAATGTGACATACCCCCCCAGGTTGAGCGATCAATTGGATGATAGGTCGAGCTGAAGACCTAAGAACCTTCGTCGATTGTGGTGCAGTGCAGGCCGTCCTTATCTGGCGCTGCGTGAAGTGATGGTTGTCGTGACGGGCGTGGTGATGACCTCGGGGCGCTACTTGTGGCCGCTATGAGCGTCGATGATGCCGCGTGAGACGAAAATGAGGAATCCAAACTCGGGATTCGAAATGATGACTTGTTCTTCGCGTTTTAAGGGGTTGTTCGCAGTGAAGTTTCAGGAAAGACCGAGCGTCGTTTCCTCCCGGGCCCATAACTGTCAAGTACCAACTAGACCATGCAAAAGTGGAATGCACACTCCAACAATCGAGGTGCTAGAAGCGTACTTATAGTGAATGTGACATACCCCCCCAGGTTGAGCGATCAATTGGATGATAGGTCGAGCTGAAGACCTAAGAACCTTCGTCGATTGTGGTGCAGTGCAGGCCGTCCTTATCTGGCGCTGCGTGAAGTGATGGTTGTCGTGACGGGCGTGGTGATGACCTCGGGGCGCTACTTGTGGCCGCTATGAGCGTCGATGATGCCGCGTGAGACGAAAATGAGGAATCCAAACTCGGGATTCGAAATGATGACTTGTTCTTCGCGTTTTAAGGGGTTGTTCGCAGTGAAGTTTCAGGAAAGACCGAGCGTCGTTTCCTCCCGGGCTCATAACTGTCAAGTACCAACTAGACCATGCAAAAGTGGAATGCACACTCCAACAATCGAGGTGCTAGAAGCGTACTTATAGTGAATGTGACACGTTGCTCCTCACTGCAGTCACTTTTTTTTTACGTTCCTGATGATCCCGTGGGGAGAGTTGGAGCCGTCTTCCCGCCATGACACATGACCTTCAATGCTAATTTTACGTAGAAAGCGTCGACTCTTGCTGCCGATGGGGACGACTCATTCGACTTCTACGATGACTATCACTACTGGCCGGTCTCGGGCTCCAGAAACCGACGTTACCAACCTCTCTTCGCGTCTGATGATCAAGCCTCATTTTCCTGCAGGGATACAGGATTGGTAGCCGCTGTCGAGGGCTGGGCCTCGTGTTTTGGCTCAGAGATCGACGGCGTGGTCGAAGATGTTTCCTGCTTGGGTTTCCTCAAATCGTGCCAACCCATTCCCCAGAGAAACACTCCACTGATCGCCGCGAGACCGGCAATCAAGTAAAAGACTTGATCTATGCTCTTGGCGTATGCCTTCAAGATGCCCGGCAAGGTCTCCGAGTCCACCAGCCCGCGAAAGTTGGTTGCACCCGAATCGATGACAACTCCGGGGTCGATACTCGGCGCCGCCTTAGGGAGCCAGTCGCGAAGGCCAGCTACAAACGTGACGTTGTACAGCGTGAGAAGTATGGTGGGAAACAGAGACTGCGTGAAGATGATGAAGGCCATGGCAGAGGAGAGCTCTTCGCCCGTCGTGACGCTCTGGATAGTGATGATGGCCTGGTGGCTGTAAGTGGAGGCCGGTCCAACACTTGCGATTCGGAATACAGGCCGAAGCACATGGGACAGAGTAGAAAAACATACCAGCTGAAGCCCCGCGCCGGAACCCACGCCCGTCAGGATTTGATAACCGACCCATTTTCCGACCGACGTGTTGGCCGTGAGCGTCGAAAGCAGGCCGCTACCAATGGAAAGGAGAATGGTGGCAAAGATGGCAATGGGAATGACATAGCCCATCTTCTGCACTGTCGTCTTGATATCAATACCCGATTCGAAATCATCTCACGTGAAGCAGCATGGATGCGGAAAAGGGTACTCACAGACTCCACCAGTCAGCCCGGCCGTGAGGAGCTGGGGCAAAAAGGTGGGTATGATGTAGACGCCGCTCATGACGGCAGAGGCGTTCCGGACGGCCTGGAAGTAAACGGGAAGGTAGTATAGGACTCCGTAAATGGCGGCCATCTGCAGGGCGTTGAAAACGGCCGCCGTCCACACGACCCGGCGGCGTATCATGGCGTGCGGAAGCAGAGCCGCGCTTCCCATCCTGTTGTTCCAGAAGAGCCAGACAGCGAAGGTGGCGGCGGAGCCGCAAAAGAGCCCAATGACCTGAGACGAGCCCCACGGGTAAAGCACGCCGCCGAACTGAAGAGCGAGCAGAAGCTGGACGACTGCCGGGGCAAACAGGGCGAAGCCCACAAGGTCGAGATGATAGTGCAGGCGGGAAAGAACCGTGAGTGCCTTTGCCTTGGCCGCCTGCTCGGGAATCGGGAGCACGATGACTCCCAGGAAGACGAGGACGCCGAGAGGGAGGTTGATGTAGAAGGCTAGGCCACGGAGCGTTGTTCAGCAGGACTCCAGCGGACTGCGAGTGAGAGTCGGGTTGCGGGATCGGTACTTACACCAACGCCATGTGCTATACGACGTGAAGGCTCCTCCGATCAAAGGGCCCACGACGAGACCGAGCTGCTGGACTAGAAGGCGGCGTCTTAGAGACCAAAGACGGGGTTGAGCGGATGCAACCTCACTTACATCCCATGGTCAATCCGAATAGGCCTGCTCAGCAACCCGCAATTAACAAACGCGGGGGCAAAGACAGTGCAGGCGGGGGACATACTAGGTCGCTTCTCCAGGGGCGCACAGCTCGAAACAATGGTGATGGCTCCATTGATGATGCCGGCAGCGCCGAGGCCGGCGACGACGCGCCCGGCGATGAGCATGGGCGAGGAGGAGGCGGCACCACACAGGATGGAGCCGATCTCGAAGAGCGCAAAGCATGCGAGAAACGTCCACTGGAACCCTCTGACGTTAGACGACGGATCGATTGGGAAGTCGACGGGGGGCTGACTTTTGTTCGAAAGTGCGTGTATACTTTGCCGATCAAGGGCTGGGGCGCCGAGCTGTGCTCCGTCGCGACTTCAGCGTGAGCTCGTGGCAAGGGGCGAGGCTCGACTCACATGCCGAATTGGTACGCGCTGGCGTACCAGCCAATGTCCGTAAGTGATTGGAATTCGTCCGTGATGTGCGGGATGGCCTGGTTCCCGAGCATCAGTCGGTTGCGCATCAACCCGTGTTGATTCCGCCATGTGAGGTGAAGCATACTGTGCTAATGACCATTGTATCGACCAGCATCAGGAAACAGGCCAGAGCCATGCAGGCGACAATGATGGCTAGCCTGAAGCCGTGGATGTATTGTGGCTCTTCACTGGGGAGCGGCTTCGTTTCGGTCACATCGGCGTTGGGCGCCTTGGCCGCAAAGCCAAGTTTCTCATGATGATCCAACGCACTGCTTTCAGGGTTCCCTGACGGAACACTCCGTATCGAGTCCATGACGCCCTACCCATCCGATGAGAGTCTCTTTTCCGGACGACAAGTTTCTTCTGCCGTTTGCGTCTCGACCAATGGGACGTATGGGCAGGAGTATTCACAATGGCGTCGCAGATTCCCACGAAGGCGCACTCGAGGCTATGGCACGGGTTGTCGAGTGCAGCAGAGGCCAATCGTAGGAGCTGGAGTGACGGGTGGGAAGAGCCAGATGAAGAGCTCTCTGTGGATACTTTAAGATTGGCCAGGTCCGCGAGATACTCCTTGTCAATAGAACCATTAGGGAAATTGTAATCTCAGATTCTTATCCGCATGCGCAGAAGAGCTTACCAATGCAGCAGTCTGTTTGCAAGAAAGCTGCACTTTCATTTTCACATGGGCTTCAAGCCAGGAGATGCACATACACTACTGTAGGTCGGCCTGGGGAAAACCACCAATCTCGGAGTTGAGTCTCGACCAATGACGATTGCAGCCGATTGTACGGCGTACATGTAGAGACGGGAGACGACAAGGTCAACCAGGCAGGGGTCTATGCAATGCAATGCACGACAGTTGAAAGAGCTGACTCGATACATGGCGTGAACAAGGTGTGAACCTATCAGATGACAGAACCCGAAGCATCAGCAACAGCAAAGCATATGTACGTTGTCAAATAAACCAAGTCAGCCAAGTCCACCCCTGGGTTCGTCGATGTCGGCTCCTCGGCCCCCAAACGCCTGGCCCACAGATAGCGGAACTTGGTTCAATGCGCCCTGTCGACTCGGACGACGCCAGAGACGGCTTTATTTCCCAAAAGCGATGTTTGCCGAAAACCTGAACAGCTGACACTTGACGGCAGCCAATGGAGTTCGGTGACGGGGCCTCCTAGAGCTGCGCGATGCCAAAGACAGGGCTGTCGAGAGAATTGTGTTGTATAAGTGGACACATAGCTTTCAGGCCAAAAAGACGATTCTGACCAGGGACGAGAAAGAGTTGGGTCGGGGGGAAGCGGGCCGAAGGAGGGCTGCAGAAGCTCCCCCGATGTCTCGAGAAGACGTTGGTGAGCGACGCTGGCTCTGTCTCGGAGAGCTTCCAACGTGAGGGTACTCGGTATATGCCATCCATGTGTAAGATGAAATAAGTTTGTGTTGTCCGCACCAGCGGACTGGGAAAGAAGAAAGGAGTGGATTATCTCTTGATCTCTGTCTAATGAACGGATTCCATCACTCTTATATACATGATAGAGAGGCTAAGGGCTGCTGCTGCCTGCAGGCAGCAGCTCGACTAGTGGTGATTGCCTACTAGGCAGTAGGCAGCACCGTGAATGAGCGTCTTGATCTTGACATCTTCCAACAGTTTGCTTTCGTGTTTCTTCATCCTGTATCTAGGTGAATCTCGACCGCAGCCAGCGGTGATGCTTCAAACCCCCGAGCTCCCGATTCGCAGCCATCAAGCCGCGAACCTCAAACTTGAACTGTTTTCGCCAGTGGCAACTCGAGCGTCACTTCCTTGGTCAAAAGACTAGCCGAGGCCACGCTCCAAAAGGGCAGCCGTAAGCTTGGAAGCAAAATCCACAACATGGTCAGGGCCGATCATCGTGTAGTGGGCGCCTCCGACTTCGTGGAACCTCGGCGCAGTCCGGCAGAAATCCTTCCACTTGCTCAAGTGGTTGTCTATCCAATCTTGCCTCGAAGAAGCTGCGACCTGGAGCGGCTCGGCGTGAAAAACATCAATAGCGTCCACCGTCCCCTGCGGCTCATAGTCGACGGCGAGGCGCTGCAGCCCATAGGCAACATCAGCCCAGCGTGCGAGATGATCTCTGCCGAGCCCAAGCTCGTGCAAGCGGCCAGCATCCGCAACGTTCAGCATCGTATCAAGAACCTTTTCCCTAGACAGGGAGCGGAGATGAGCTAGGTCGACGTCATCGGCGTACGCGGCCGTCGTCAGGCCCAAGAAATAGGTGAGATGCAGCAGGCAAGCGGTCCAGTCGAGCTGCAACATGCGCTGCTTGATATGGGGCGGGAGATTGAAGCTGCCCAGGAAGCGTACTGCGCCTGGTCCGTCCTCGGCCTCGAGCCTCTTGGCCATCTCGAACGCCAGCATGGTGCCGTAGCTATAGCCCGCGAGTGCGTACGGGCCTCGAGGTTGCCGCCGGCGTATCGCCACGACATAGGTTTCAGTTATCTCGCTAATGGACCCGAATCCTGCCTGTCCCGGCTCGAAGCCCCGAGCTCGGAGAGCGTGAACTGGTCGGTCTGCGAGCTGCTGCGCCAGACCCACGAAGACAAGGACCTCTCCCACGCCTGGGTGGATGAGCCACAAGGGGGCCTTGTTCCCGTTTGGCCTCAAGGTCACGACGGGCTCGTAGGTCGCTTCAAAGGCAGCTTGTCCGACGGCTGAAGCGCGTTGGTCCTTGAGGAAAGCCGCCAGTGATCGCGCTGTGGGGTTTTTGATGAGTGAAATGACTGGCAGTGTGATTCCCAGTCGCGTATCGATGCGTTTCTTGAGACGAATAAGGTCCGTTGATGTGAAACCCAGCTCAAAGAGGCTCATATGTACTCCAATCGTCACGGCCCCAGCGTCAAGCGTTATGGCAAAGTCGTCAATGAGGCTTTGCTCATCTTTGCTAGCTACGCAGTCCAGATTACTCCCGCTGACGTCTCGAAGCTGCTGCATCAGCGACTGATGCAGCTTGTAGTCGTTATTGAATAGCCCCCTCTCGAAAAGGGCCTGCATTTTGGCGCGAGAAATCTTGCCGAGAGTGGATGTTGGAAGAAGCCCTTGTGATCCTTGAGTTATGGCGAAGACACGTGCTTGACAGCCACTGCTAGCCATGATCGTTTGAAAGACCAAGTTGTCGATATCAGCCCTGGCGGCGAGGGAAAGTGGCCAGGCTCGGGGCGTGTAGGCAATCATGATCCCTTCGGAACCATCACCTTCATGCTGGCTCGGGAAGCAGATGACGCGCGCGATGCGGTCACCTAGGGTCTGCTCGAGCGAGGATTGTAAATCGTCCGCGGCCAACTTGACTCCGTTGACGTTGATGACATCCTTGGTCCGGCCTAGTAAGCAAAGGTTGCCGTTGGAATCCACCATGGCCAAATCTCCCGTCCTAAACCAGCCGTCTGGTGTAAAGGCCGCTGCCGTCGCCTCCGGATCCCCATAGTAGCCATCCGTGACGACGGTGCCGCGTATCTGAAGTTCTCCGGAATTCTGGGCCCCGGATAGCGGACTCTCGACTGATGCCGCCGCAACACGCATCTCAATGCCCCTCATACATTTACCGAGCGATGCCACAGCACGACCACTCGCAACGTCGTAATCAGGGCAGTCGAGGTTGAAGATGGCTCCGGCACACGTTTCCGTCATCCCGAATCCTGGAGTAATGACGTGACGAGGGGCGCCCATATCTTCCAACAGTCTAGACGCAGCAACGCAAGTCTTGATGTCGTTCATCTCGCCTCCCGTAGCAAGCACTGCCAGGCAGGACAGATCCCACGAAGCTCCGGAGACGGGAAGCCGGTCCACGCTCACGGCCGCGACGACTTTTTTAAGGAAGAAGTTTGGGGCGAAGGTGCGGCAAATCCGGTGGCGCTGGATGAGATCGAGGAAGGTGACGGGGGAAGAGACAACATCGGCCGCATGGACATGGACTTGGTCGACGCCGAGCCAAAGGGCCTGGAGGTGGATTTCCACAAGACTTGCCACATGATCGAGCCCAATCCAGTTGAGAAACGGTTGTCCTGCTGGAATTGAGCGCACAGAAGCCTTGCCTGCAATGGCTGACAGAACCTGAACGTGTGTCAACCGCACCGCTTTGGAGTTTCCGATGCTGCCAGACGTGAGCATGAGGAATGCCAGGCTGTTGAAGCGCCCCTTTTCATGGAGCTGCTCGTTCGGGCTGTGCCTCGCAAGGGACTCGACGGTGTGGATGCAAAGATCATGACTCCCATCAAATAGAGGAAGAGACTCTTGACGCGTGATGCAAACAGGAGATTGAAGGAGAACGGAGAGATGCTCAAGGTGCTGCCGACGATGATGATCGATGCCGCTTAGTCGAGGCAACAGTACGGGAACCCCCTGAGCCAAAAGAACGGACCAGAACCAGACAATGGCATCTTCATGATCGTCCAAGTAAACGGCGACAGGGTGATGATGCCTAAAGTTTGGCAGAGCCTGCAGGACTCGGCCATTGCGTGTGGCTTGTGCAAGCAATTCCCTACAAGACAGGGTTTCGGGCCTCGTCTTGTTGCCAAGGCCGTAGAATATGAGTCTCGGAGACGGCTCCAGCTGAGCACATCGCAGTAAAAGATGATTTACATTGTCCATCATTAGCTGTAGAGGCAGACTACAACGAGCTTGGGTGGGTTCGTTACCGAGCTACTAGACTGTGCGAGCGGCCGTGATGGGAAGACGAGGAGCGTCTCGGGCCATCGGCTGGGTGTTTAGTGTTGCGACTGCGCACAATCATGAAAACATCCAGATATGCATCAGCCATGCACCTGCTGAGGCTTGCCGCCACGGTTCGTGCAGTGCTACATGCACCCGAGCATGCGAATAACGGCGAACTCGACCGCCGTTCGCTACGGTATCGTTGACGGCGATCGGGAGCCGACGTGCGTATGTCCCCCACCCCCTTTTCCTTGCCGAGGCGGCATTCTCAACGGTAAGATGTGACGCGAGGATGAGGAGGACGTCGTAGAGAGCCAAAGGACCCATACAAAAACGTGTACTTGAACGTGTACATGTATCATCCAAGGCGGACCGAGCTTCGGGCACGGCGAGGCGGCTGTGTCTCGTCCCGCACATGCAATGCGCCCTTGGGGCCATGTAAGCTGACAACAGGCTCGTTGCCGTCTCGAAGAGGAATTCGTCCGGGTCCGAAGCATGTCGTCCCGCGGACTTTACCATCTACGTTTAGGCTTGGGTATAAGATTGGCAAGACTCACATGTAGCCAGCGGAGCGGCGGGCAGTATCGTGGCATCAGCAGATGAATCTCAGGTGAATCCAGACCCAGCCAGTGTGGATCTCGTGTAGTGTCAACGACGGAGAACCCGGACAATAGACAACGGTTGAGAACTTGGGCCGTCTGTCAAATCTTTGGGTCATTGAGGCTCTGTTAATGTTGCCCGCGCCCACCAGACATCTTTGCTGTCAACCAGAGAACCGTTATTCTCCAGGCCTACGTCATGAGCCAGGAAAAGCCAGAGCCGAGAATCACGGAGCTTGCAGTAGCCATTGGCAAGTCAGTGAAGAGCATACAAGATGCATTGACGGCTCAGGGCTCAGAGTCGCCGTCTTTCGATGAGGATGCGCCGGCAAGGTTCCCGAGAGAAATCTCAGACGCCAGGGATACCTGCATCGACGCCGCCCTGGAGCTGGTAGACCTGCTCTTGGAGCCGATGACTTCAATTTTCAAACATGGGGCGGTACGCAGGCGCCGGATCGTGACGACACGTCTGTTGACGCTGACGAGCACCTAGCACAATAACAGCATCTGTTTGCAAGCGATATCTCGATTCAGCATAGCAAGCATGGTCCCTCCTGGGGGGACTGTCTCCTTTGCAGAAGTTGCGGATCGGACCGGACTCAGCGAGCAACTCGTTCGTCGACTGCTCCGGCACGCCATGACTATGCGCATATTTCGCGAGCCCGAGCCCGGACTCATCTCTCATACCAGGTCCTCGAGGATGCTGCGCAACCCGATAGTGAATGACTGGATCAAGTGCGGCACCAACGAGATGTGGCCTGCAGCTCCAAAGGTGGGAAGATGCACGGCATTGACGTCTCCTTCACTGCTCGTGGACTGGGGGCTAACTCTCTCGTTTCCAAGATGCTCGACGCAGCGCAAAAGTGGCCAGGGTCCTCGGAGCCGAATGAAACTGTAAGGATCGCGTTGCAGACCTGCCCCTACGTCGAGCCTCCCCTATGCTCTGCTAACCATCTCGATATGTAGGGATTCTCCCTGGCCAACGGGGGAGACACGCTTTACTCCATCATGGGACGGGACCCTGAGCGTGCCGCGGCGTTCTCCAACGCCATGAAGATCTTTTCTCTGCACGAAGAGTTTGACCCGTCATACATTGTCGAGCACTACGATTGGCATTCTCTGGGGAGAGTCCAGGTCGTCGACATTGGCGGCTCTCGCGGTCACATTGCAGTTGCCATTGCGAGGCGCTTTGATAACGTCAGGGTGCTCGTGCAAGACATGGAGCACGTCGTCGCCGGCGTGGAATCCCAAGTGCCAGACGAGGTCAAAGACAGGGTGCGATTCATGGCCCACGACATGTTCTCCCTGCAAACAGTCGAGGCCGACGTCTACTTCTTTCGTTGGGTTTTCCACAATTGGTCCGACGAGTACTGCACCCGCATCCTCCGAGCGCAGATCCCAGTTCTGAAGCCTGGTGTGATCATCATTATCCAGGAGTCCTTGATGCCCGAATCAGGCAAGATTCCTATATGGAGGGAAAGGGACATGAGGTACGCAATACAGAATCCCGCACTTTCCCTGTGCCTCGTGCTCAGGAGAGACACGGCAAGGCTATAGGTTAGAGCTTGAGGCCACTGACCTTTGGCCCTTCAGATCCAATGACATACACATGGGCATGCTATTCAACGCGAGGGAGAGGACGGTAGAGGAGTGGAAGGATCTGCTACAAAAGGCCCATCCTGGATTTGTCCTGAAGCGCCACATTGAGCCCAAGAACTCGGCCTTGGGGATCCTCGAGGTAACTTGGAGCGGCTGATTTACATCGAGCCGCATGAGATGATACGACATGGCACGGACAACGTAACTCTTCCCTGCTTACTCCGTACATGGTCTGTTACGCTAGGCCAGAAGTGGAACGCGTCCCGCAGGGCGCTGTTCAAATGGTAGTTCTGGCTATTGGTCTGCATGTGACATGGTCTCTCTCACCAAGTCAAGGGCCGGAAAGGGGGGTGCTGCCTCGAAAAGGGGCTGGCACTCTGCGTCGGCGAGTTCCCCATAGCCAGTGCCTGCATATGCATGCGCGGTCCTGTCTCCACAGTCGTTTCTCAAGGGTGTTCGTACGACGGCCGATGCTTGACCAAGGTACACCTCGAGTGCATGTAGATCATTCCCGGGCTCTCGATCCGGCTCAGCATATCACATCCGGCATCTTTCTCACATGCGTAAAGTACATGATGTGTTTACCGTATTTGACCTAATTATCTACTTGCACCTACTTGTCCACAACTACAAGCCTTCCGAAGCCAGCCTTTTCCCACCAGATCGTCGTCACCACTGACTTTTGCGCCAATTTTTTCACCTGGTGCAGACTTCAATTTAAAAGATCTCACAAGGAAGCACGGCAGTCTCAACGGGGAAACATGGACGCAAGCCTCGAAAGTCTTGGAAAGTTGGCCGAGACGCTATCCTATGAGGGGCGTCGAAGTCTCATTTCCAACCTTCGTAAGCTTGCTGACTCGCTCGAGGACTCAATTGGGACAATTCACCGCTTCGGACACATAGTAAGAACTTCTACTCGCCACCTCACCAGGATAATTGAGTTTCGGAGTTCAAATAGCCAACTGACATGCTGATTTGCCCAGGAACTCGTCAAGGCCATGATCCAGGTCGGCCTCGACCTCGGCATTTTTGAGATTCTGGCGAGCAGCCCAGGCGCACTTACGGTGGAAGAGGTCGCCGCCAAGGCGTCGGCTGACGCTCAACTGATACGTATGCGAGTGTCTACTCGTCAATCAAGTGATCTTGCCTCTAACACGAGTGGCTTTGTGTGTAGGTAGGATTCTGCGATACTACAACGTCATCAACGTCGCCAGAGAAGTGTCCGTCGACAAGTACGAGGCTACCAACACCACCAGGAATCTCACCGAAAAGGTCACCAAAGCTGCTCTCGGCCATTAGTGCGTGCTCGCCTCCCATACGGTCATCAGGTGAATGTGGACAAGGCTCTGACACTGCTTTCCCCTTAGCTATGGAATCGTCAGCGGGCAGTATCTAGCGACCCCTTCTCACCTCAAGAAGAACGGCTACAAGAACCCAACCGATGAGACAAGGACTGCGTTTCACGAGGGCTGGAATACCACTCTCGCGCCTTTCCAGTGGATGGTGGAACATCCCGAGCAGCTTCAGCATTTCAACACTTACATGGCCTTGAGGCGGCAGGCTGAAATCTCGTGGCTCTCAGTGTATCCCGTGTCCGAAGAGACCAAGGACCTCTCGGATCCAACCAGGCCCCTCTACGTCAATGTCGGGGGAGGCATTGGGCATCAGTGCGCCCAGTTCCGGGGAAAGTACCCAGATATCCCAGGAAGGGTGATTCTGCAGGATCTCCCGGCAACGGTAACCCAGGCCTTGCCAACGCCTGGCGTGGAGAGCATGGCTCATGATTTCTTCGAGCCTCAGCCAGTGAAAGGTATGGAAAATCAAGTCTCGACTGTCCGTCAGCCTCGACGGCGAGACCCCGGAGCTCATACCACGTTGAAACGTACCAAAAGGCCAGACAGCTGACTTGAATGTTAACCCCATTCGTCTGAATTCTAGGAGCCAAGTTCTACTTTATGCGCGGCGTTCCGCATAACCACCCCCCTCACAAGGTCAAGAAGCTGTTCGAGAATATCAAAGCAGCCATGGCTCCCGACTCGGTTCTGTTGGTCGACGAGACCGTATTGCCCGAGACAGGAGTCGGCTTCATTGCTGCCTCGATTGACCTGACCATGCTTGGTGCGTTTGGAAGCATGGAGCGCACCGAGAGAGACTGGCGTGAGCTGGTCCAGAGCGTCGGTCTGGAGCTCGTCAAAACTTACACGTACAACTCCTTGGACAACGAGTGCGTCATGGACATTCGTCTGCCGCAGGCGAACAAATAGCCTCGAGTTACGCCATCGTCGCCAAGCAGTTGAATTACATATACAATTCAGTTATCGAGCCTAGATTAGATTCCTCAAGCACATCGCAATTGGCACTCAGGGCACGTAGAAGGATGCCACAACGTAGACGACCTACATCTCTGATTTGTTCCTGGGCCAGTAAAGACATGTTGGTACAGGCGGTGCCATGACTCGAAAAGTTGAATCGTCTGCGTACATGTAGGATGGACCACGTGCACTCTGCCTTGACATGATGATGGATGGCCTCAACACTACCGATGGTGTTGATGCAATAAGTCCTTGCCTTGGAATACGCGCCTCCGCGAGTGGTACAGAGAGTAGGACAATCCGGCAAGGAGTCGGAGGGCGCAAGGCATCTCAAAGGCGGCTACAACCATTCGTGCATCAGGTCTCTTCGCCTCCAAGTGGCCGTGGCATCTTGATGCATTGGAAAACTCCTCGCAGCCCCCAAGATTTCCGCACTGGAATGCCAGCCATCGCCGACAGCACGATACAATTTCAAGTATCCGGTATCCCATCTCGACCCGTGTTCCATGCTACAGTTGCAAACCCTCCCCTTGGCATTTCTAATTAGCGGACTCGAAGTAGCCGAACCACATCTCACATGAAAGGCACGTGTGTTGCCGAAAGAAAAGCTGCAGAGACGCCGAAAGATATCCATCGGCCATGTCCCATTCGAGGCACGTCCGTCCGGGAGCTGCGGAACACGCTTGCCTTGCTTCATGTTGACGATAAAGATATTGCGTGTTAACATGAAGTACGGAGGAATTGTCCCCGTGGCCCCCAATGATGGTCAGCGCGGAGCGTGCAGCTGCAATACTACCCCATGATGGCTCTACTTTTATAGTTGTCGGCGTATAGGCAGCCCAACGGTGCAAACGAGATCCCATCGGCGTTGTGACACGCCTTTGCTAGACACACGCCTGCTTCAAATTTGATGGAACCTCACACCGAGCAGCTTCAGAAGCCTACAGTACATGTAGGCTCGGCTATGCAACTTCGAGAACGGAAGACATGCATATCGACACTGAGCCGAGGCCAGTTCGTCCGTCTCCAAGCACAGAGCTGCATCTCCCGTCTCCAAAGGAGGCTCTCCTTCTCTGCATTGACGCGCTGGCTCATCGTCACTATGCTCGGAATCCCTCTAACTTATGTGGCGCTGGCCCTTGCGGCTGTGATGCTCGTGCAAAGGCTTTTCGGGGCCCTTTACGCAGGCAGGAGCTGGATCGAGGCCGCACCATGGACAAACATCCAGATTGTTGGCGTCCCGTCTGGGTTGATGCCGTGGTCAAGGGCCCTCGTGCAGTCCCTCACTTGCATGGCGACAAACACGCGCAAGGGCTATCAAGAATGGTGCAAGGACAAGAACCGCCCGTTCGCCGTGCCGACAATGTGGACTGGCAAGCCCATGGTCATCCTGCCGCCGTCGCAGCTGCACCTGGTCAACAGGCCCGAGAACGAGCTTACGGGCTTCTGGGCGCTCATCGAGAACATCCAGCTGCCTTACTTCATTGGCGACCGCGACGTCATCGAGAACGTCATCCACTTCGAGGTCTCCCGCAAGGACATGAACAAGAGGAACGTGGAGCGACTGGCCGAGAGCACGGCCGACGAGGTCGACGCCGGTTTTCGCGAGCTCTGGGGCGCCGACACGGAGCAGTGGAAGACGGTCAACGGCTGGGACATGTGCGGCAGCATCATTGCGCGAGTCGCCCTGCGAACCATTGTCGGAGACTCCATGTGCAGGGACGAGACGCTGCTCGAGACGACTCGGCTGTTTGCCAATTCGCTCTTCGCTGCCGCCGCCGTCATCAACTGCACGCCTCCCGCTCTGAGACCCTTTGTCGGACCAGTCCTGGCGCTCAAGGCCAAGTTCTATGGAGGTCGCTGCAGGAAGCTAGTCAAGCCGCTGATTGAGCAGAGAATCCGGTTGTGGGAGAAGTCTCAAGCTGGCGATTCTAAAGGACCCGAGCTACCGGTAAGGTTTCCACTGAGAGGGACAATTTCGCGATCGTGTTACCACATCCCTCGGGATCACAGAGTCTAATAATCATACTGTGGATAGAATGACTTCCTCCAGTGGCTCATCTCTAGGTGCGCCTCTCACGGCCTGGAGCAGCTGGACACCGACAAGATCGCCATGCGCCTCCTCGCCATCAACACCATGTTTGTTTTCGCCATGAGCTACGTCTTCTCCCACGCCGTCATAGACATGTGCGTGAGTCCCGATAGGAGCGAGATAATGCAAGGGATCAGAGAAGAAGTGCAGCGCGCCATCGCGGCGACCCCGGGCGGACTGGCGTCGAGGGAAGCCGTCGATCAACTCTACCGCGCCGACTCGGTGCTTCGTGAATCGATGCGCTTGTCCGACGTCAGCGTTGTCAGCCTGCCCCGAGACGTCATGGGAGAGACGCCCCTAGATCTCGGAGACGGTATCCTGATTCCGCCCGGCACCCGTCTCGTCTATCCGACGCAGCTCATGCACCTTGACCCAGACTATCATGAAGATCCTCTCCGCTTCGACGCCTTTCGGTTTTCTCGCCAACACGAAGGTGCTCAGACCAAAGGTGAAGACACGCGCCGGCTAATGGTTACATTGGAGCCTGGCTTTCTGGCATTTGGCTACGGCAAACGCGCCTGTCCCGGCCGATGGTTCGTCGCCCAGACACTCAAACAAGCGCTCGGCTACCTTGCGGTCAACTACGACGTCGAGCTCGTAGATAATCCTCCTCAGAGGAAGGCTCTCCTTAATATGATGATTCCTCCCGTTGATGCCAAGCTAAGGCTCAGGCGCAGGATTGAATGAGTGGACGTGGCAAAGACCGGCGTAGAGCGGCTTTGTGGAGGATTTAAACGCCACCGCGATGTTGTCGAAAGAGAGCTATAGCTCTTGGAAAGTAGGGGAACTCAACTAACGATGGACTTGCAGTTGCAGACTTGTAGGAAGTAGGAGCGGTTGACTAGCTTGCAAAGGCATTTCAAAGCATAAAATATTTCATCTCTCCGCAGAAAGGATCAGCTTCACCAAGAGAGAATACATCTTGGAACGTTGATATTAGCTCCATCGGGCCTTAGAAGCGCCTCTATTAGCCTCAAGTAACTAAACCCTCTTAATACTAATAAATAAGGCTATTTAAAGGGCATTAACTAAAGAAGAAAGGTATTTAAAAGTTATAAAACTTATAAAAAATAAACGTAACTTATATATAATTGTTTTAGAGATGCTTGACTGTATAGTATGATACCCTGATTGGAGTTCGCTGTATACTGGTCTAATAAGAGGAACGAAGTGGAGGTTTGGGTGTAATTCTGTTATGGTTTTTCTTTACTAGACTAGTACGAGGCGCAAAATAGTCTCTTAAATAGTCTCGCTCGGATCTTTTCCTAGCCTTGTCATCTACGTATTCAAAGTCTTTCTTTGCTCCTGGTCGAGCCACTGTCCTCGGAAGACTTATTGTTGTAAGTTATTGTAAAGGTATCCGTGCGCCTCCCTTGTGAATCAAACGTCAACCCCCTGCTGCTCTTTGAATCATCAAACTCAATCACATGGCCTCGCTTGATCTCGTTCCTCCCATTAGCTTGACCGCCGAGTCGATGCGTGCTCGTGTCCAGGTCGTAATAGTCGGCACGACTGGCTTCGCTGTTGTCTCGATTGCTCGTGTCGCGGGACACAAGGTTGCTCTTAAGTGGTATGAAGCTCCGCAGGGCGTTGTACAGGGCGCCCTTGAGCCGGCCAAAGGTGGCGAGGTGCATTCCGGTCTTGAGGTTCGAGTAGAGAGGCGGCACGCAGCCCAAGAAGATGACGCAGCCTTGCTCCATGGAGGACCAAAGGACGGAGAGGGAGGCCTTGTACTGGGCGTCTTCCACCACGCCGACACTGCTCCTGGCCACGACTGTCTTCATGATGGAGATGACTGCGGTGAAGCCCGATAGACCCAAAAGAAAGACGAGGCCGAGACGCCTCTTCAGAGTCATGTTGAGCTTCCATATGATGGATATGGGAAGCACGACATATGCTAGGTCGGCAAAGGTGTACAGAGCTATTGGACAGAGTCAGACAAGCTATCGCATATGCCTCAAGATAGGACTGCCCCGATAGGGCAGCCATTCCAGAGATGGGGCAGGGCATTCATGTCCAGTCCCTCGAATGTCGAGTGTCGCGTAGGGAATTGCACTTACACTGTCCGGTGTACTGTAAGTATAGTAAAATCCTGGGGTCCCAACGATACTCAGTTGGCAGGAATATATTCCAAAGAGCTTCGACAGGCTTAATTTGGAGCCATGTACAAATCAAAATGATAAAGGCAATTACCACTTGAACGGAGGTCAGGGCAAGTAGAAAGTACATGAACCACTTGCGGCTGCCAAATATGCGAATGAGGAGAATGGTGATGGAGACGCGTGCCAGAATGGACACCATGATGCCAGGCGCCATGGCCATCCAGTTCCACCTCAAGACCTGCACGAGCTCCTCGGGCCTCTTCAGGTCGGCATCATGCTTTCCCATACCCCAGCTGAAGGAAATGGTGACCAGAATTTGGTTGGCGACTTGAAGGAGCTGATGAACAAGGCCGAAAGATTCCCCCGGTCAGCAAGAGCTTGTGCGAGGCCATTTGCATACCGGGTGGCTTTGATTCCGAGTACTTTGGGGACCAGCTTACCATGGCGAGGAACATCAACCAGTCGTCCGACGAGAGCCAGCGCGACTTGTTGTTGCGACAAAAGACCCGGAGCATGGTGAAGATGACGGCCAAACCGGTGAAAGTCCACGTCATGCCGACAATGAGAGGACCTCTCCCGAGATCATGCGGATTCTGGGGCGGAGGGAAGACTGGCGGGCCAGCCGGCATTGAATCGGCCATGTTTGAGGCCAGTCCGAGCACTTGGTGCTCGACAAGAACTTGATTGACTGACGTTGAGTGCAAGACGATGGAGGCTAGCAACGAGCGAAAAGGCTCGCTTCGGGTGAAAAGAGCGCAAAGAAGGGTCACGAGGAAAAGGGGACGCCGGTGGCGAGGTACGCACGATCATCCTTAAGAGTTGCTGGCAAACGCACCCGCTGGGGCTGAATCGAAGTGCAACACGATCGGACGGGCATGGCTGGACGGAGAAGCGGAACTGCAGTCATTGTTTGATTCGATACTCTTCCAGCATATCATTACCTCATGCACACATGTTGCATGCATGTAGCCCATCGTCTGATGCTTTTTTCAGATACTTGCCCACCCACTGCGTCCAGCCGCTCGAGCTCTCACCACCGGCATGTCTCGGCATGACCTCTTTACCACGATGGACCCAAGACTGTTCGCGGCCCCCAAATTGACTTGGGGGTCAAGCCAAGGCGCCGAGGGCATCACAGTGCTACCGTTTGGAGTTTCGACGGTATAAGCAGCAGGGGGGAGGAAGAGCATCACTGAGTTCTAGCTTACACGGGGCCTCCTCACCACTTCCTTCTCGTGCCACGATCAAGTCCATGTTGACGAGCGAACGCCCCCGTGGGCAGAACCTCGTCGTAATGCAGCGCGGGAAACGAACATATCTTGCACCCGTTGGCTTCAGTGCCTTCGGGAGCGGCCCGAGAAAATCGTGAGATCGAGTCGTGCAGCTTGTGACGCTTAAAGCAAGTCTAGACCATCTCATACGCGGGCCCGTTTCTCCTGGCCACGGGAGGAGCTTATTATGTGCAGCAATGCAGGTTGGCTGCCAAGCATGTCTTACCTCATAACACGAGGTGCAGACATGCAATCCTATCATACCCCTTGTGCAGTAGGCCGGCCAACATGCATGCAACCCGTCTGCACGGAGGACCTAGTACCGAGACGGGGGATGTCGTCCGGCGTCCGCCGAATTCGTCCTGCTCCGGTTGATCACGCCTTTCGCAAGGATTACATTCCGACTTTACGGCAAAGAGGAATTACCGAGAGAAAGAGGGCGACGGAAAGCAGGCGGGATGCATATTGGATGAGTTACTCACATTACAAGTCTGGTGAAGAAGAAGTCGACTGCTCTTGCTAACGGGTTTCCGGGATTTGACTTCTCAAGAAGCTAGGGGCTTCTGAAGTCGAAGTTCTTGTAAAGCCGTCCGTGCAAGTTGTGGGCTCATGAAGGTTCCCTAATTGGCGAGCTTGTGAAAGTTTGAGCGCCGATGACATGTAAGGCGAGCCGCTATAGGGCTTTCACACGCATGATTTGAGCCCGTAATTTTATAGGCTGAAGTGCTTCACTTGCATAAAAAGAAAATGAAGCAAAGCGTATTCAAAGAATAACACAATCAGAGCGGCACGTGGCGTAGCGCACCTCTGTATAATATTTACCGGCGCTTTCGTCCATTCCGGTACACAACTCAAGATCCTTCATCTTTTCGACTTGTCACGAGACCTTCAAGGATAGCCTTGCCCCTAGTCCCAATGATGAACTGGTCGCTGACAAACTCGAAATGGTCCACCTTGGTATTGCTGAAATCAAAGTCGAAGCGCTGAACTAGGGTCGAGACGAGGAAATACATGTCCGCCCACGCAAGACTGGTAAAAGTTAGCATCTGGCATGGCCGCACAGTCTGATGTGCTGGTAGGAGACTCGTCGATTGGGGAAAACTTACTACATGCCGAGGCAAATCCGTCCGCCGCGCGAAAAGGGTGCATACACCTTCTCGGCCTTCTTCTGAGCCTGGGGATCTATCCAGCGCTCCGGGTCGAATCGTTGCGCTTTCGGATAAATCTTCTCGTCGGTATGCATGAACATTGTCGTCATACCGACCGGTGTCCCCGCGGGAATTACCCACTTATCGTAGACGAGATCCCTATCCGGAGCGATCCGCTGGAGGCGGGTGCCGAGAGCGGGACTGAGGCGCATGGCTTCCAGTATCACTGCCGTCAGGTACGGGAGCTGCTCGAGCGCGCTCAGCTCTACACCAGCGATGCCGGTGTGACTGGAGGCAGCGGCTTGAGCGAGCTCGGCGCGGAGCCGCCGGAGGATATCGGGCTTGGTGTAAACGTTGTAGACGAGAAGGCGTAGGACGCTGGCGGTCGACTCAAACCCGGCGCCAGTCACGGTGGTCACGTCGGCAAAGACTCGCGTCGCCGTTTTGTCTTCGGCAGGCAATCTTGACTTGACAATCTCATGCACGATGGTGGCTGGCTCGCTGTTGTCGTCAGAAGACGAGTTGGCAGCTCTGAGAAGGCGCTCGGTTTCCTCTCCGCTCGCCTGTCCGAGTTAGCAAGTAGTCGGAGGAGAGTGATAGTGAAAGATAGGCAATGGATTTTCCGAGAGCAGATAAGGCCTCATACCTTGGCGTAGCGCATATAGTTGGCCGTGTCCGGGTCGGCGTTCTTGATGAGAAAGTCTTTGGGGATGGAGAGCATCAGAGGCCCGTACCAGGGGAAATGCTTGGTCAAGCGCCACATCTTGCCTCCGCCCTGCATGAAGAGCGTCATGCCGACGCCAAAGTCATCTTGGTCGAGGTTTCCGTAGTCCTTGCCCAAGACGAAGTCGGTCGAGACGTCACGCACAAAAGCGCTAATGGCTGCCCCGACGTCGATGACGCGCCCCTTGTCGGCGTAGTCGTTGGCGATGCGGGTCTCAAGCTTGGCGACCTTGCTGCGCACCATGCCCTGGCGACTGGCGACGCGCGCCTTGGAGAAGTAGGTGTTGAGTGGCTGGCGGCGGGCTTTGTGCTGGTCGTGGTCGGCAGTGAAGATGATGGCGCCGTGGGCGTTTTGGCTGTCTATGGCCCACGGGTACTTGTTCCAGCGGCCCTCGTAGCGGAAGAGCTTCTCAAAGTAGGCAGAGTCGATAACGTGCAACTCGTCTGGGCTGATGCGAACAATGGGGCCTGTGGGAGGAGCGAATGAGCTGCCATGATAGCGTGAAAGGCCGAGGGGGATTCAACTCCTTCACTTACCGTACTTGCGATGCATCTCAGCAATGCGAAACGTATATTGGCCATCTTGTACAACATCGTAATAACCCTCGTACCAACGGGTAATAGCTGCGAGCTTAGGGCCTGGGAAACGAGCGAGCGGATGGAAGAAGAGGCGATAAACGGCCACGGTGACTAGGTAGATGGCCGCCGTCACCGCTGCGGCTTTCCATAGGAACTCGAGAGAGATTGACTCCATGATGGACCAAGTCCCTGTGGCAGAGACGTGTAAGCACAGATCAGAGAGCACTTTGCGATCACCGTCCTGGATATAAGGAAGCTTGCCTCGTGGGTTTTGTATGCACATGCTCGGGAGGGGGGAGGGGTGAGCCTATCTATCACCATCAAGTCTATGCGAGTGCATGAGGCACGTCGATTGGGGAAAGGGGAAAAGGCGGGAAAAAGAGGTGGGGGAGTCAGACCATGAACGGAACAAGATCCTTTTCAGGCCGATGCGCCGACAAGACTTATGCATTCAAGGAATCAAGCATGCGTTTTGACAAACATTAACAAGCCGCTGATTGGGCATTTCGCTTAGGGGCCCCTTGTTCGTCAACACTCCCTCACTATCCGTCAACACATTGCGCCTTATCCATTCTCTCGTGATCGATTTGATTCACTCAGATGTACGCACATCCAGGATGCCAACACTGTCGCAAAGTCAATATTGTACGAATATCAACATCAATCGCTTAGGTGGACTAGCCGTTTCGAGTGTCTATGTGCGGAATATTAAAGCCAACAACTTTACAGAATGTCCTGTAAATGAGTCCGTCGGCGCCACGATAGAGTTACTGACCGTGATCAGTGTTGCTAATAATATGAAAATACTTCGAACACCCGTTAAGTTGCCAAGCAAGGGACTTAACGGCTGAATATCCAGCCCGAAGGGGTCAATTCCCCGCGAATACCGTATCGGAGTATGCCTGCAATTCTCATTTCTTAGTAGCGACCTTTTCCACCTCTCTTTTGCCTGCGGCCCAAACTAGCTATTAAAACCGCTTCGCGAGAGGCAAATCGAACTACATACCACATACCATACATAGACCTCCCCTTACACTGTGGATTATAGAAAGAAGTCGTTTAGTCAATGTAACGCGGTGGATATGGCGGTTCGGTCAGCAGTTGAGTCTGGCGACGTTGTTGGTCA
>KQ030682.1:0-39880 GCA_000956045.1 Hirsutella minnesotensis 3608
ATGTTGAGTTGGTTGACGTTGCGTTGATGGTTGACCAGCTCCCCATGCCCCCGTCTTAGTGCTGTGATCGCCACCTTGGAGTCAAACGACCCAACGCAACTCTACTCCCACCCTGCCTCTTCCTCCCGCATCTGCATTGGCAAACCCCGAAGCCATCCTCCGACTGCCTTCTCCTCGACCGGCTCCCCAGTCACTGCTTCATCCGCCTTGTTCAATAGTATTGGATCAACTTCCTCCACAATACCCGCTTGTAACCATGACCGCAGCACCTGGCAAATAGCAATCGTGCTTGCCTCCAGCCGACTCCGAAGAGGCGTCACCATGCGACCTGCCGCCGAGAATAGCCTTTCGCACTCTGCGCTCATCGCCTGAACCGTCATGAAGTCCATGGCCATTCGCGAAAGCCTAGGGTACTTGAACCGCTGCGCATGCCAATACTCACGCGGATCACGAATGTCGCTATCCGTAGGCAACAGGCCCTTCTGCCACCTAGCATACTCGTCCTCCGATTTATCAGCATCGTTTTCTTCGCAAGGACGTGTCCGGGCTTCATCCTTGTATCGTTCAAACGGAGAATAGTACTGCGTCCGTTGACGCTTTGCGGCTGGTTCGTCATGATCCTCCATAGAGATGTTCAACATCTTGTATTCTCCGTCCCAAACGGACTGTACCACGTCTTTCGCCTTGGAAACCCACGTCGGCCGTCCAGACCACACCGTCTCAAAATAACCCCATCGATAAGCAGGGTGCAGTGCCAGTGCCGTGTAATATATCGGAGTCTCATCCAGCTTGTTGTAGTATTCGTCAAGCTTCTTCCAGCCAAGATTAATATTAGCTCTGAAATGCTCAGGGTCAGGATACTCATCGATCCTGGCTTTGGCCTTCTCCAATTCCGCCAGCAAGAATTCATATCCCACGATCACGTCCCACACGTTGCCATAGGACTCGAAATGTCCCTGCTTGCGCTTCCGTCGAATCCCGTCGCCTTCAAGCGCTTTAACTGCATCCTCAAAGCTCTGTAGGATATCCCCAAACGCCTCTAGAACGGACCAGTCCTTGTCATTCAGTTTATTCTCGTCTCGACATATGGCAGGCATGACTGCGCTTGCCTTGAGCCTCTTCGACCGCTTCGACGTGTTGTCCTTTTCCCATTCTTGCTTATGCTTCAGGACCAGCGTCTCGAGATAAGGTCGAAGCCTCAAGGCCCGCCGGATCATATACAGCTGCGACAGCCAGCGCGTTTCGTTGTCGACAACCACCTTGAGGGGCTTCCGAATTCTCACGTTCGGATCCCCGGATACATCGAACTCCAGCCGCTGGATGCTGCGGAGATGCATGGTGAGTACATCAGATCGGTGGATCGCAACCACAAGGTTATGGAGCTTGCCAACCGGGCCTCTCTTCCGCCAAAGCTCATGCTCGGTCGTGGCTAAGACGTCTCCATGTCGCAGCCGGGACTCAAATGCATCGACATCCTTTCCAAAGAGAATGGCTTTAACCACAAGGTTGATTACGTGGCCAAAGCAACGGCCCCGTCGTTCCTTGCTGGAGAACCCGAATCTCTCCCCGATGGTGTCCATTGCAGTGTCATTGTTCGGTGCATTGTCAAGCGTAAAGTACCCCATTTTCTCGTCTGGGATCTCGTACGACTCGAGTATTTCGATGATCTCGTGTCCAATATTGGCCCCCGAGTGTCGAACTGTCAGCTCAGGCACTCCGAGAATGAGCTTGCGGGACTTGCCATCCTCATTTCGAAAGAAGCATGCAACGCCGTACAGAGCGTGCTTATTCTGCGATCCCCAACCATCGAACGAGATGTGTATTAACCCAGGTGAACGCCTCAATACCTCGATGACCTTCCCCTTGTGCTTCTCAAATTCAGCAACGGCGCGCTTGCGAACCGTATCATGACTGATATGGGCATCCGCGCTCGCAACAAACGGGTTGAGGTACTCGAAAATGGCCCGCAGCCTCGTATTTTCGGGTTCTCGGAACGACAGGTTGCTCTCGACGATCCATTCGACCACTAGACGTTGGAAGACATTCCTGTCAAAGCTCTTGATAAGGTGATTCGCAATGGCTTGCTCTCGGGGCGTGTTTAGATCGAGGTTGAAGGCATCCGTTATCGTCTGGTATCCCGTGGACGGTTTCTTTCGAGGCGCTGGCGCAGAACGTTTTCCAGAGGGATCTTGGATCTTGTGATGGTCCCAGAGATGCCGCTCAGCGTTTGGGTGCCAATGGAAATTACAGTGCCGGGCTTCGGCCTGTTGCGTTCGATACAAACTTTGCAAACCCATCGCCGATCCGAGCCCTTCTCGATATCAAAGCCGTATTCCCATACCCATGATTTTGTGCTTCGGTTTCGCTGGGCCCATGTGTAACCACGGAAATGTCGGAACAATCGATGTTCGTCTCGTCGAGCGACGCGGGCATCGGCTGGCGTGGACGGCTCGGGTGTGGATGGAGCTGGCGTTAAGAGAGCCGGTGAGAAAGGGGGAGGTGGTACGAAATCCATAGCCTCGAAATCTGAACTTTTTGAACGTATTGAGCGGAAGAAGTGAGGGTCCAGAGAAGCGAGTGGTGAAGGGAGGCTACAGTGGGTAGACAAAAGTTCCGGGCAACCTCGCTAAACCCCGCTTTTTAAAAAAAAAGTACTTTACGCTACTACTATTCCTAGACGTATTTAAAGCTTAGTAAGCACGAGAAAATTCTAAAACCTAGATTATTATATAAGCTAATTAGAAATAATTTCTATATAATTTTTAAACTTATATTTATGAAGTTACTTTAAGTTAAATAAAGCTTAATAAATACTTCTAAAAAAGACTACTATATATTAAATAGCTTATTGTCACGTATAAGGATGTATCAGGGGTCTGCAGAAGAAAAACGAATAACGTCGTTGGTAAGCAGTGGCATCGACCCTTCTAGATGACAACGTCATCTAGGCGGCCTGGGTGGCGACATGACATCGCCACCCCAAGGCAGCCACAGGTGACAGAACTATAGCACCATTCGTACTCGAGATGGGCGCTCGCCAAGGACACATGTTCTTCCAATGGCTGTTCATCGTATCCGGAATCCGCAGAGCCCGACTCGCTCATGTTTTTGGCGCGTTTTTGGTGGAAATTGCCAATATTTTACGTCTTTTAACACGAGAAGTTGGAAGGGCACAGCAGAAGAGGATTTTCTGCGTAACTCAATGCTGGTTTCTTGGGAAAAGACCTAATGATCGTCGGGAATGGTGTGACATATGTATTTAATAGCAGAGGTATAGATCGGTCAAGTCGTCACATCTGTCCAGTTACTCTGCATCGACGAGGCCATCGGCCCCTGTAAGATCTGCTCTCGCGCCCGCGTCTGACTTCCGATCGGTGGCCCAGAGCATCCTTCAAGTGTAGTCGCATCACTTTGGGCTAATATATGCGGTTGGCCACAATGCCTGGCGTGCAAAAAAATTATCAACTCAACCAAGGAACGAACGAGGCGGAAACTGGAAAGATTCTTGTAGGTACCCACAACTAGTCCTGCATCCTTCTCCGCGACATAGCATACAGTCGTGCTCCTCTGCAGAATTGATGCAGGGGACAGAGCTGGCACAGGTCAATGGGTGAGAATGTGGCAGCCACGGGAACTTCTGCAGCCATCCACCTTTCACCACACCACCAACATCAATGCCCTGCTGATTTGCCCATAAATAACCTGCAGTGTGACTGAAATCACCCAAAAGTAATGGAGAAGGAAAGAATGCGAGTCGATGGGCGCTCGTCCGCCTCGTGTTACGAGATCACAACGACGAGCAATGCCGCGACAATCTAGGCCTCTTGGGACACTCGTGTTCCCAAAGAGAGAGCCCAAGATCTGAAACATTCGACCGAAAATTAATGAACTACCTTGGTGAACAATATGCCCTTGATACGGGATTCCTGGTCTTCGTCGCATTTTGACAAGCACTGATGTTCATTGAAGCTCCGGCCGGACACGCCGCTACAGCCAGCTGTATACATCTGCCTTGTTCACTGCTGTCTCCGTTCTATAATATTTGCAACTGTTCAATGAGTAAGGCCAACGTTGGAGAGGTAACGGCGCTGGCGTCCAAATGCTAGTGTTGGAAGTCACCCCGTAAGGTGGCTCCCGTAGCAATGTGGTTCCGCTTGCATTATGATTTCCATCAGTATCATGCCAGGTGCTCTGTTGACCGTTCTGTACCGACCACTACAGAAAGATGCGTCTCCATCCCTCTATCTGTCCGTTTCCTTTGGTGCTCTCTTATCATATTGTCTAGAGGTAATGCTGGCATGAATATAATCGCCAGACAAAGTCCGCACTGACCTCCAAACTGACATCGAACCCAACCATTCACAGAACATACCATAAGCACAGGTGATGCTAGAAGTACGAGTCCACTTACTGCTCCGAGCCACGGTAGTCCTTGATTTGAGGTTGGCTGCTGAGGCTGAGGGAGGTGAGAGCGCCGGCCAAAGCGACGGAAACACTGTGTCTTCCTCCATATCGCCATAACCATAGTAACTGTAGCCAGGTGAGACACCATCGGAGCAGCCCACCAGTATTCGACGCCAGATAGCCCGAGTAGCCAGACGGTCGCCCCAATAAAGGGAAGGTGAAAGATCAATGTTAGTCCAAGGATGATGATTCTCGCCTTGATGGATGGGTCAGGCTCGACGGCGCGAGAAAAATAGGCGTAAATTAGGGGATCGACGACTTGAATAAGCTGTAAACAATGAGTATATCGAGGAAATAAGTAGACGGGCTGAATGAAAGAGGAGTACCTCAATGATGTCGACGCATAAGATAGTAACTCCTTTCCAGGCCGTGAAGAAGGGATAGGCAAGGACACTTGGTAATATTGCATTTCTCGCACTGCCGAACAAAGCGGCAAAAATCAGTCCAGTTCCCAAGAATAGAGAAGCAGTAGAAAGTAACGCCCAGGTTCGCCTATGCGAAGGTGTTCGTAGCTTGACTCTGATCATCCAGTACATGTAAGGCACCAGAAAGACCATCGTCATGGCAAACACGATACCAGCCTCGGTAATGTCCTTGATCGTAATCTCGTCACCCATGTCAACATGAGGTAGCCTTGCACGGTGGATAGGCTGGAATTGGGACTTAAAGTGAGAGCACCAAGATTTGTCCGGAACGAGAGACGTGCTTCAGTAGACATTTAAGGTATAGCAGCCAACGTTCGTACATAGCAACGTTCGTTAATGAAAGCCACAGAACTTTCTCCAGCCGCTTTTGTAAACGGGACGACGCAACTAGAGTAGGATGATGATAGGGCATTGGTGCATAGTAATGTAACGCCACCATTGCCTCGAGGTTGAGCTACAGTTATATGATGACTTGCATAAATGAGGCGCGTGTGAGCTTCCTCCACATTAATACCTCTTGTTAGAATAGGGTGGGTCGGGACGGCACGTCGCCAAATGGTCAATGCGGTTGGTCCCCCCGTTACGAGGCCATTAGGTATCTCGACGTAACCAGTAGTGAAGTCAACCTGGCTCATGCATCTTCGCTTGCATGCGTCCTAGTCGGCCTCAAATAGGAGAATTGGGTCGCTATGGGATGGCGTGGGGAGTAATTTGCCTGAGTCTGCAAGATGAACGTGTCCATGACGACAGCACGAGCTCTCTGGTGGAGATGAACCAGACGAAGAAGTTCAAATACACAAGCAAATGGTATCGTTGATTCATTCCACATTGAGGTTTGTGAGACGAAAGCGAGGTCTGGCTCCCATTTGTAACTATTCCGCAAGATGAGCTTCGTACTGGCTCGAAGAGCCATGAACCGAGCTCTCACCTGACCGTCCCTGGTCGCGGCCTCGCTGGAATCGTTGGCTATGACGTAAAGGAAAAGTTGGTTTGTCGGGGAAGGAACACAGGACGTATAACGTGACGATTCGTCCGGTCTCTTCCTGCCATGTTCTGCGTATGCTACGGTTACCTTCGTGCAGAGATCAGCCGGCAGGAGCAGGAAGGGACTCTCCGTGGTAGGTCTCTCGTGGAACCAACTCTAGCGGAGGCATTATTTGGCCAGCGACGATTTTCGGAGTCAGAAGAGCTTTGCCTGAAAGTTCAATCGAGAACTGCTCTATTACGGTTCGAAACGCTACGCTTACATATTACCATCATTTCGGGCTGCCATTGCGCACGGAAAGAAAGATAGAGTCGCGCGGTGATATTATGGGGTGCGTAATGCCAACTTTTTGTACATTTCTTCCATCCCCGCATCCACCATGATTCATGATCTTAGCGCCAGCTTACCCAAGCATGTCGGTATCGGTACGAATATGGAGGGATGCGACTGGAACACGACGCGGATGACGATGTGGGAAGTAGATGGTGAGGGATGGATGCAAAAAGCGATGTGAATGAGCTACCATCGCTAACCTTTTTTATACGGAAATCTGCTTCAAGAATGAACGCAAAAGGCTCCAGGCGTTTAGAGTGCATTGTCCTTACGCTGAACTGTGTGGCGCAGGCCCAATATCCGTCCTACCATCCAGCAAAAGTGGAGGCGGCCTCCTTCAGACGATTGGTGATAGGCCTGGCTTCTCACCACGCAGCTGCAAATGGCATGGAAGCAGATGAAAAGATCTTGCGATATGGTGCTCTATGGCGCGAGTCCTTCAAGCTGCGCCAAGGTACCTCCATACGACCTCGCTACAATTATGAGAACAGAGCTGGGACTGTTCGATGCAGTTCGAGACTCGCACCTTCTTACAGATCGGCCGGATTCTCACTGTTTGTTCAGCCTCGGCTGTGTAGCTGGACCGCATGATGAGTGGTGGTGACGGGCTGCGCAAACGCAAGGAGCCGGAGAACTTAGGCGTCAGGTGAATTTATGCGGGCTTGCAAAAGTCCTCCACATCAGGCGGATTGGCTAGTGTAGGGCGGGATTGCCCTCAGTACTCGTGCCCGCCCCAGTCCAGTCAAATACAGTCCAATCCTAGTCCAGTCCAACAAGGTCACTGGAAGAGGCCGCGATGCATATGGTCAATTTGCTGCAGCAACGTACCAACTCTCATACTGTAAACAGCCCCGAGCAAACAGAAAGGCGCGGGTTGCAAACACGATGTAACTAGCAGAATGAAGTTCATGATGCATGACAGCATTGATATCAGTCCACGTTGCGCTTTAGCCAGAAGCATGACCATGCCGGTCAGCCAGGATGGATGGCCCTTTTTGTGGGAGACGCGGGAACTAAGAATAGCCATCCGCATCTTTTGATGAGACGAGGCGGATGGCACATCTTACTCGGCCGAGGTCATCAAATCAGAGCGAAATCCCACCCCCCATCGAGCGACGCATTCTCGCAGGCCTGCATAAGTCAAAAGTAACGCTCAACCCTTCTTCTTAACCTACAAATATGTAGGACCAGTGCTTTGCCCCTTCCTTCGGCTTGGGCCTTAAGCCATCTCCCTATCCAACTCCAGCCATGTCCGCTGCTTCCGTCCTTTCCCAGCTGCGAAGCCTCGTCGAAAAATCCGATCATCTGATACCTAAACTTGATAGGATTTATCCGACAGAGGAACAGTGGGATACCTTCCGCAACTTAAGCGCGAAGCTCGCGACGACAGCGGAGACGATCCAACAAAGAATCCGAGCCTTGGAAGAGTCTCGAGCAGACAGGGCATGGAAAGAAAGCGGAGAGCTTCGATCTCACGCTTTGGCGTGTAAGGGTGACATTTTGGCCAATGGTCGGCTGAGGCAATCCGCGGTTTTTAGGAGGAATATTGTTACTATATTCGAGGGGCCAAAGGACTCGAAGTTCGATACTGAGGATACTAAAACTCGAAAGGCCACGACGCGACAACGATGTGTACAAATACGACTTCTGAGCTCCGATGGTATCATTTCATGGGCAATTGCCTTCGCGCCGAGTCTCTGGGCTGGAGGATCCATGGCTACTGATATCTTCAATTGTCTCTTAGCAGACATTGAGCCAGATTGCCATCCTTCATGGCCATCAGTGGTGAGAAAAACATTGCACACGCTTTTGGAGGATGAAGAGGCTCTGCGAAATTCTTCCGAGTACCGCGAATTTCTGAAAGGTAAGACGGTCGGGACTTAAAAACAGCACGAGGAATTGACAATTCAGCATGCGAAAATCCGTCGGAGACCAATGTCGAGAGCCATAGAAAACGGAAACGGCTTGGGGACCAGCTTCTCACGCAGCCGGCGGCTGTCAAAGCATGAGCGAGCATGCGAAAAAAGACTGAATACTGAACCGCCAAACGAGGCAAATAGAGGTAAGGCAAAGCTCTAAGCTTGAAGAGATGTTACTAAAGAGATGTTACTAACATACTACCATTAACTTAGAGATGAAGCATATGTGCACAAACGCGCTACTCAGTCGTGTAGCCGAGTTGCCCCAGCCACTCAGAGGAGCGATCGAAAACAGTCGGCTCTTCAGATGGGAGAGAAATCAAGGTTTGGAGAGAACAGGATGCCTGACAACCGTATTCCCTAAAGACAACACTCAAGATGTGACCTTCACGTTATGGTGCGGTAACGTTGAGGGGTATCAACTGATCAGTTTCTTCGGCCTCCAACATGCCATGTCCTCCTAAACAAACTTCACCGTCCCTCCCCTGACATATACAGAATACCCCGCAGGTACAGGATAAAGATCAGCTTTTGTTGTTGGAATAACGTTGTCGATGTGTACTTTATAGTCCCCTGTTTCTTGCTGGTAAATGGAAAGATAATGGCCGTTGAACCAGATCATTCGAGCCTCCGTTGTTGCCGGGAAATATTGTGTAATATCTTTCTCTTCTCGACCAGCAAGAGCATCGTCGCCAACCTGAGCGGACAAGCAATCATTAGACAAGCTGCGGTGACTCAAGTTGGTTTAGGAATCATCTGACCGCCATAATCACAGCTCGCCTGATTTGCAGATATTGATAATCTAGGGTACCAAAATCTCAAGTTGGGACTTTCAGCAGAGAGAGAGCCACTACAGCGATGCAGCGGGTGCAGCCCTTCGTGTCTTGAGAATCTGAAAGGATGTTGCGCTCTTTACGAGGTGACGGGAAATATCGAGTCAGCGCTTGCATGTACCATCGGAAAATCACCCCAGGTCAGATGGAAAGAAGAGTCTAGAATGAACACTGCGTCGCCGAGACGTGTATGTGTTGACTTGAAGGCCCCTGTGAGGAGGCAAATTTGGTGGCGTGTTGGAGAATTCGAGCGGGGGAAGACTTTGGCATCCACCCATAAGCTTTGGTTGACGTAGATTACATCATCTCGCCGTAGCCCGAGCTTCAGCCGAGTCAAATCAGCGATACTCTTGCTTGTGCAACCGTGCGAGGAAGGCGGAGTGACTCTTCGCTGCCTTTTCCACAACTACTGAAAATGTGCATATCCCCGTACGTGAGTTTCCTAAATACATTAACTAACTTAGTCAAGTCGGATGAAGAGGGCACCGAGGCCCAGTAGCCCGCCGATCGCATCTTTCCTCCAGCATGACGCAGAGGGCGACAGCCTTTACACGGACCCTCTTGTGGGGCCCAGTAGGTGCACCGCCGCGCACCCAACCGTGCAACAAAATCCCGCAAAGTGCAGACGGTCTCTGCGGTTTGATATCTTTAACTTAGTTGCCTGGAGCATTGTTGTGGCCGATTCGATAAATGCGACCGACGTGATGAGGACCAGCGCCCGCGGTCGGTCGCCTTCCGAAACCGACATTGCAATTCGAGCCAGAAATGCATCTATCAAGAAAGGAATCTTTCCGGAAAGTGAAATCGACGATTATGGACCTCAATGCCAACGGAGGATTCATTGGCACGGATCGAATTTCTCCTGAAGCGTGTCGAGGAGCGAGCCGAAAGGGCGGGAGAAACGCGTTGAGTCTCTGGAAAGTTCATTCAAAACGTGCTCTCTCACACGTCGCCAGCCCTCCGGAGTCGGCTACTCCAAGTGCGCCTCATCAGCTTGAGCAGCAGCATTTGGCACTCTCGCCCCCGCCCTCTCCGGTCCCAGGGCCACTGCCAGGCATTGGGTGGACGTGAGTCGGATCCTACGCAGCGATATAAAGGAGGGCAATGCTGGCACTATTCGTCGCCGCGCGGACGCTGCAATTGACAACTTAGCTGTGACCTATCTGGGCGTCAGTTTTAAGGGCAACGGGTATTCTTGGCATCTCTTTCGAGAGACGGGATGTCGATAAAGTAGGGCAGTACGACACTGCGGCAGCAGCTTTAGCCGCGCGAGCGATAGAATTCTATCCGGACAAATCCAAGGGTTGACCAATTCTATGTGGCGCAGCCATACGACATTTCGTCTCGACAACTCGCCGACGGGTACGAGACTTAACACGAGCGCCATCGAGCCGATGAAATATTGGATAGGGGCAGAAGTGGTTCACGGGCAGCGATTTACAAGCGCTGGGTGCATTTGGAAGGACAGTGATTTTGGAGAAACTCATTCGGGAATCGGGACGCTTCTCAGCAACTAGCTCAGCACATCTTTGCTCACTCGGGAAGATCTGAGCTTCCTAAGCCGCTGGACGCCGCAAAACACACAACAACAGCTTTTCAATTGTAAGTTGACTGGCCTGTAAGCAACCCGTCATCTGACATACGTACTGAAGGCAGGTCGTTGAATGCGTTCAATGAAAAACTACAAAATGTATTAAATTGAACTGGATGGATTGAATTGAGCTTTCGAGATTGATCAGCCTGCGAGTAGCCCGCCATCAAATGTACGAATTAAAGGCAGGTCGCTGAGGGCCTCAATCAAAGCCTACAAGCTGGCGATACAGCGGCGGTTCCTTCAACTCCTGTGTGTCGTCGCAGAGGCCGCCCAACCACGGTGTAACTTGCGATGGAGCGTCCTCGCTTGGAACGGGAATGACGTCTTTGGCGATCATGTCCGACTTCTCGCCACGAACGATCGCTGCCTGCACTGCCTCTAAATCGCTCAAAGCCTGCCATGCTGAAGAGTAGAGCTGTTTCCAACATTTTGCGGTGATAGCAGCGCATATATGCGGATCAGTGGGGAACTCTCCGCTGCGAAATCGAATTCCGATTTCGTCTTCATCTTCAAATTTATCCAGTTCTGGGAAAACCTCATAGCCCATCATGATAAAGTAAATGACACTTCCTAGGGCAAACAGATCCGTTCTTATGCTCGCATGGTCCGCTGGTTTTCGGGGTAGATATGACTTTGTAGATTCGACGGAGAGCGCGTCCAGAAGAATCTCTCCCTTTGTGGAGAAGTGCTGACCCTGGAAGTCTGCGAGCTTGAGGTCAAGATTGGCATCAAGCAGAAGATTATCGTGACGGATATCGCAGTGAAGTATTCGCTTTGAGTGGGTATATGCCACTGCTTCAGTGACTTGCACACACCAGGCTAGACGTCGATCTAGAGATGTCTCAGGATGAGCGCTGAGGTAGTCGTGGAGATTACCGTTTGGTGCCAGCTCAAGGAGAAGACCGTCGTCGACTAAGCCCTTCAATCGCACGATACGAGGATGGTGTCCGAGGACGCTGAGAATCTTGGCTTCGATCCGGACCCATTTCATCTCCTCGGGAGAGTGTGGAAACTTAAGTACTGTCGTTTCGTCAATTTCGCCAATCCAGCAACCGCCGCCATGGGCAATTATGCGCTTGACCTTTTGAGGTAGATGTCGACGAATCTCGACGTACGTTATGTGAGACATGGCAGCTATTTTACCAAGAAGTCGTGGACAAACAAAGCCGGTTGGAGTTGGACTGGGGCGAGATGGGGTGCGATTGGGATAATATGTATTTTGTCCGAACAGCACGTGCTCTAGCTTCCCACACCCCTGACTTGAACCCCTTACACCGGCAAGGCCGGCCTCGCGTTGCCGCCTCGCCACCCGCACTTAGCCTAGAAAGTTCATTTTAGCAGAAGTTGGTTCTGAAAATGGCTTTAACCTACTTGAGCTCCTCTACTCAGCATTTCGGGCAGATGCCACCCTTCTTGGTAGACTTGGCGAAATGTACATCCTTGTATCCTCCACAATTTGCCTTGCCGCAAGGAGGCTGAGGGTCGTATGTTTTTATAACATGCTTCGGGTTGGCCGTACAGTTGACGTACGATTCCGTGTACACAAACCGAGAGCACATTGCGGAGGAACTGAGATGCTTTGTATGGTGGAATAGAAATCTGGGGAGTCAGGTCAAATTGCAGATCACTGTTCATTGAGAGTTCTTGGAGCAGGGCCCATTTATAGGTAAGTCAGCCAGGGAGTGCTTCCACGACCTCTGCTAGGATGACTCTGGACGTGGTAGCCTAGCTCAAATTTGGAGGCGGATTGAAGTGGTAATACGCCTGAGTCGCTGACTGCCTGGTAAACCTGATTTGTGACATCCAAGCGTTTGGGGTCTAAATGGTGCGCTGATATCCGCTACTAGCCGTGCGAACTCCGAAGGGTTCCAATGCGAGCTGAACTCGCAATGATGAGTTGCCAATCACATTGAAATTTAAGTTTACTTAATCATATCTTTCCTGCGAACCTGCATAAATCCACAAGGCGCCAACCCTTTTGTACTCGTGCCCGCCCCACTTTAAGGGGATTCGCTTTGGCTCACCCACTAAGGTGGGTGCTGGAAGAAGCTCCCACCTCCTAAATTCTGGTTCAGGCGACGCAAAATCGACGACGGAACTCGACAAGAAGTCTGAAGTGAACGCCAGCTAGGATTGAGGGGCCTCCATCATGGAAACACCGGCTGAGGCCGTGATCATGTTGGGGCAAAGCGCGTCGCCTGCATTGGCACCCGCGAAAAGATCGACACGCGTCGTGAGACCAAGCACCAAAATTCGAGAAGCCGCGCGACAGCTCGATGATCCAGTGGAGAAGACAACACGTGCAACTAGGCTTGCAACACGCGTGGCCTCGGACGATGTCGCGACCAGTGACACGACCGAGCGGCGCAAACTTGTCAGCAGCAGCAGTGGCGCGAACGAAGGCCGAGCCATGCTCCAGAAAGCTCTTGAGCTCTTGAGCGAGTCACGTCGAGAAACGCAAAGGCTCAGCCGAGCGATTGATGCGCAAAACGAGATCATCTTCAAGCAACAGCAGATGATCCAGGAAATGGATCAACAAGGGAAGGAGATGAGAGACGAGCTTCGTCACATTCGAGCGCAGCTAGAGACCCTCACTACGCCCGCATCTTCTTTGCAGAGCAGTCCGCAGATGTCGTATGCGAGCGCTGCAGGGTCATCGCCGAGGATTCAGACAATGAACCAAGGCAATGTACCAGCAGCCAAATCGCCACGAACAGCCATCAGCGATAGTTTCTACTGTACGGTGGACACGTCACGAGTCGAAGAAGCGAACAAGAGCCAGGCGCAGATCGGTAGCATCCGGAAGGCCATAGAGAGCGACATGAGAAAAAGCCAAAGCCAGGAGAGTTGGAAATGCGCAGCGGTTGTGAAAGACGCTCGAAACCCCGAGCGGATCAAAATTCTATGCAGAGACGAAGCCGAGTTGAAGCAGGTCAAGGAAGCAGCGCAGAAGACCGTGGCTCGAGGAGCAAGGGTACTGAGAGATCAGCTCTACCCTGTCAAGGTCGACAACGCCAAGCGTACCGCAGTGCTGGACGCCGAAGGCAATGTTCTGCCGGGCGCGGCTGAGACACTCGGAGCCGAGAACAACGTCACGATTGCCAAGATCACTTGGCTTAGCAACAGAGAAAAGGCCAAAGCGTACGGGTCAATGGTGATCTATGTCACTAAAGAGAGCGACGCGCAAAGACTTCTGGACGGCGAGTGGTTCGATCTTGCGGGAGAGTCCGCCTGCACCAATGTCTTTGAGCGCCGCTTAGGACCGATTCAGTGTTTCAACTGTCAGGAGATTGGACACAAAGCGTTTTCATGCAAGAAATCGCAGACATGTGGCAGATGCGCGAAAGCAGGACATCATCACAGAGAATGCAAGGAAGCAGAGCCAAAGTGCGTACCCTGCGGTGGGCCGCACGAATCGTTCAGCCGAAATTGTCGAGCGCGAGCTATCGGGGATGAGGCGCAAGCAGGGTCTCATCTTGCAGGCTAAGGGGCGGAAGCGAGAATCTACTTGGGATAGATTAAAGGCACTAACCTTCGACAATACTAACACACAGGTATTCGACTTCGGGTTTCGACAGACCGCGCTTCAGCCGCTGAAGGTAGGACGCTGAACACTTGGAGAAATTGGCCTTCAAGCAGGCCTGTCACGGAGCGAATAGGGGCAAGGTTGGTGCAGCGTATGATGACCCGTGGGGCTTGAGGTGTTACGCATCAATGTATTGAACTGTCAGTAGCTTTCACGTCTAGGTCCTATAGGAGAGATCCTACGGGCGAAATACACATACATACATACACAAGGTGGGTGCTGAGAAGCTGGTGCTGAGAAAGAACTCTGGATCTGTAGATAATTATATTTCTCTTTACTCTTTACTCTGGGGCAGGCGTTGATGTCGCGTGCCCCCGTGGCAATGCTAGAGGTGGTGCCCCTGGCGGATGTGGGGACGGGTCTAGATCCAGTTAGCCCGTCGCCATCGACGCGTCCGACGCGAGGGATGACGCCCAGCGGACGAGTGCAAGATGCGTTGCGATCACTGGAAAACGCGTCCGCAAGGGCCTCGAAGCGAATCAAAGCCCGAATGACGCGAGCCACGTCAGTCAGCAATGAAGGCGAAAGAAGCGATGAAATAAAGTCACGCAGCAATGTGGAGACTGCCAAATCGATGATGCAGAGGGTCCTCGAGATGCTGGCAAAGATGGGGAACGAGATGGTGGACCTGAAACATCGAGTATCCGAGCAAAGCGAGACGATCAGGAAGCTGAGTGCCACGGTTTACAAGCAAAGCACCATAATTCAGGGACAGGAAGATCTGATCCGAGGCTTGAAGACCCAAGCCCAGGAATCGAAGGAAGAGCTCCGAAGCAAGAACGATGAGCACGACGCGGAATTAAAGCGGGGACATCGGCATCTTCAGAGAGAAGTTGTCGTTGTGAAAGAGCAACTGGCCCGGCTCACGCAGAACCTGAATGCTTCGGGGGAAGCGACTCGGTCAAGCGGCGCTCGAGCAACGTTTGCCGATATTGCGCGCACACTGCCAGCGAGCCCGCCGACCAGTCTATCCAGCATGGCTGTCCCAAGAAAGCAGCAGATAGCCAGCGATCTTCTACAATGTATCATCGACACATCTCGCGTCAGCGAGTCGAACAAGAATAAAGCGCAAATCGGATCGATTCGCCAGGCCATCGAGACTGAGGTGAGAGCGATGAACGGACAAGGGACCTGGAGGTGCGCAGCAGTCGTGAGGGAGTCCCGGAACGCCGACCGAGTCAAGATCGCCTGCAGAGACGAAGCCGAGCTTCAGATGGTCAAGGAGGCCGCGCAGAAGACCGCCACTGAGGGAGTGCGGGTCATGAGAAATCGGTCATAAAGCATACTCGTGCAAGAAGCAGCGGACATGCGGAGATGCGCCAGTGCTGGTCATCACCACAAAGAGTGCACAGCGATCGAGCCAAAGTGCGTGCCATGCGGCGGACCGCATGAGTCATTCAGCTGGAAGTGCAGGATGAGGAACCCGAGCAGTGATGCTTGGGTCCCTCCGCATCCTACAGCTGAATGCGCACAAGAGTGATGTGTGCAGCAGAGTCTGATGAACGACGCAGGCTTCAAGGACTTTGCTGTGCTGGCTCTCTCTGAGCCGTATGCGCGCAACATCGGCGGAGAGATGGTGACGAGTCCTATGGGACACCATAACTGGACAAAGATGATACCGACGTGTACTCGTGACGGCCTGTGGCCGATTCGTAGCATGCTTTAGATTCGAAGTGACCTTGAGGCGGAGCAAGTGCCTGTGCCATCGGCCGATCTCACAGCAGTGGTACTCCGACTCGAGGGCAGGGCAGTCATGGTGGTATCAGTGTACGTGCAAGGAAAGAACGACGAGGCGCTGACGAGCGCGATGGACCTGCTGCGCGACCTGATCGATCGCTTTCGTGATGGGACAGGAAACCGCACAGATGTGGTTCTGGCGGGAGACTTCAACCGCCACGATCTCCTCTGGGGCGGAGATGAGGTGTCAACGAACAGACAAGGGGACGGCCAACCCATCATCGACCTGATGAACGAGTTTGGTCTCAGCGGCCTCCTCCCGAGAGGGACGAAAACGTGGCAAAGGGCGGACGAGGAGAATACCATCGACTTGGTGCTGGCATCGGCAGAACTGACAGACAAGGTGATATCCTGCATGACTCACCCGACAGAGCACAGGTCAGACCACAGAGCGATCCAGACGGCCTTCGACATTCAAGTACCGGAGAGAGGCGCAGCGAAGAGCCGGTCAATCGCGGCCGGATCTGGAGCAGCGGGCCAAGGACGCTGCCAAGGAATACCACGATAACGTGCGGAAACAGAAGAAGTCCCATTGGGACAACTTCGTCACCGACGAGAACAACATTTGGAAAGTGGCCAAGTATCTGAAACCTGGCGCGGATATGTTCGATGACAAGGTACCGCCGTTGAGGAGAGCTGACAGCTCGATCACCAGAGGCAAAGCAGAGCAAGGCGAGGAGCTCCTGAGCACCTTCTTCCCGCCGCTGCCAACCATGATCGAACGGGAATGTGAGCGTCCGCAAAGAGAAGCGGTAACCATGCCCAACCTCACCTTGCAAGAGATTGAGGAAAAGGTTATGGCGGCCAAGTCTTGGAAAGCGCCTGGAGAGGACGGTCTCCCTGCGATCGTGTGGAAGAAGCTCTGACACGTGGTCAAGCATCGGGTGTGGACGCTCTTCGGATAAGGACGACTACAGACTGGCCAAGGCGTGGCGACCGATCTCGCTGCTGTCAACCCTTGGCAACATCCTCGAAGCAGTAGTTGCAGAACGCATCAGCTATGCGGTCGAAGCTCATGGGCTGTTGCCCGCAAATCACTTTGGTGCACGGAAACGCAGGTCCGCAGACCAAGCACTCGCGCTTCTGCAGGAGCAGATCTACAAGGCCTGGAGAATGGGCAGGGTTCTGAGTCTCGTCAGCTTCGACGTCAAAGGGGCGTACAATGGAGTGTGCAAAGAGCGGCTGCTTGAAAGGATGAAGGCTCGAGGCATTCCGAGTCGCCTGGTCAAGTGGGTAGATGCCTTCTGCTCGGAACGGACCGCATCAGTGGTTGTCAACGGGTACACGTCGGAGCAGCAAGCCCTGGCGCAGGCAAGGATCTCCACTATCACCGGTGGCATTTCTGTTCTTCAACACGGACCTGGTGCAGAGGCGAATCAGCAACAACAGTGGCTCCATCGCCTTCGTGGACGACTACTCTGCTTGGAACGTTGCTGGTCCGGCAACGCATTCATCTCGCGTCGCTCTTTTCGCTCGCCTTTTGGCTAGTGGCCCGAGAGTGAACTCCTCGTTCTTTGCAGGCACCCAGCGAAGTTTGACCCTGCAGCCTCTTTTCGCCAGAAAACTCAACAGATCCGTATATCGCCCGTATCGTGCACTGACCAGACTGCTGCCGTGGCCGTCCGATGACTTGCAGGGCAGAGCGGTTGCTCGTCACAACTATAAGATCTCGGTCACGAAGACCTAGAGGTACACACCTCAGGGCCGTGGCGATTAACTGAGATGGTGCGAGATTCTCGAGACCTAAACAAGGTGGGGCGTGGCACGGGTACTTGATATACTTGGGGGGATTTAAATCCATCCGATCCCCCTGTGTTCTCACTTTCGTGATTGGAGGAGACGCGTGTGCGGCTACCACCTTATTCGTGCAGTGCCCCCCTTTGTTTGGATCTCGAGGTGGTGCTAGTTTCGGGCTCCAAATAAAGTGGGACATGAGCCCTACTGTGATGATAACCACGTGACATCCTGCCGTTGCCGTCTCAACTGACTAATGTTTCTTCCTTCCCATGTGACTACGCTCGTCAGGTGTTCTTTGTATCCCAGAAATTTCTACTTCACCAATGTCAACCAAAGCAATTTCTTAAGCAGTCAGTATTCAAGATGGAAGAGTTGCAAAGACGACTCCGTGAGGCGGAAGAACGCGCCAAGAGGGAGCAGCGACGCGCCGAAGAGGCAGAACGGAAGCATCAACAAGAGCGGGATCGTGCTGAGAGGGAACAGCAACGCGCCGAGAGGGAACAGCAACGTGCTGAAGAAGCAGAGGAACAGACGCGACAGACTACCTTCGACGAATATATCGAGGCTTGCCATCGTTTGGTCTTCTCCAGGTTTACGACAGAGCAAGACCGCAGACTTACGTCAAGAGGCTCCATCACCAGTCCCAGAGACAAATTCTGTCCAACTAGCCTTCGGCCTTGGTCGTACTTCTTAGTAGAACAAAAAGCCATTTTTGACACTCTTTACGAACGTCTACCCGTCGACACCCGGCTCTTCGAAAGCCGGAATTTCCTAGCCTCTCTAGGGTCGAGAGTGGCGCAGCGACCGATAGCGGATGAAAAAACGCTCGAATATTTCATGCACAATAGTGTCGAAGATCCTGTCAGACACATCTTGGAGGAGCTTAGGCAGATTGACGGAATACGCGAAGCATTCGATATGGGCAACGGAATCATCTTCGAGAACCACCTTCACGCCATAAGCGACGTTGCCGAGGAAGTTGTCGCCCGGGTAAGTCCGTCGACACCGCCGCAAACACCGGACCACGGGCGAGATCTTCATCGATTACGACCCGATCAAATTTGCATCTATCGTTCCTGCGATGACTCATCTCCGGAAAGAAGGAGGATGATCTATGTGTCCGAGTACAAGGCACCCCATAAACTTACGGCCTTGCACTTGCGCGCGGGACTGCAGCCTATGAATATCCACAGGGACGTGGTCAACCGAAAGACAATCCCGCCTACCAGTGACTTGGAGGGCCGTTTCGAATACCATGCGGAGAGGCTAGTAGCGTCTGCGGTCACTCAAACGTATCATTACATGATCGAGGGTGGTCTGGATTATGGGCTGTTGACAACTGGCGAGGCGACCGTCTTTCTCAAGATCGACTGGACAGAGCCCGAGACATTGCACTATCATTTGGCAGAGCCAGGCCCGGAAGTCGAGGCTCATCGAGAGCACTTGCAATCTAGCTCTGCTGTGGGACAATATCTCGCGTTCAGTCTCATGGCGCTCGGTGAACGGGGCAGACCAGTGGGTCATGGGCAGGATGAGCGCGATCGTGCGGCGGCAAGTCTCAAGAGGTGGGCGGAAGACTTTGAAACGATATTGGGATCCATCCCGGAAAGCGAACGAACCGGATCGGACAGCGCATCCAGCTGGGCACCTACGACGCACAAAAGCTTCGATCGATCGCCAACCACGCGTCAGACGAGACGTCGTCCGACTAGGAGAGGCGACGAACCTGAGAGAGTCGCAACCAGACGAGACCGATCAGAGTCATCGGATGACGAGTCAAGATATAGGGGTCCCGGCACCCCTACCCCTTCTGAGCGGCGGGGAAGACGTGGACAAGGCGAATCTGGGATTGGCAACGCAGACGGACCTCGTCGTAGCCAGCGAATCCTAGCTCATCGGCAACGCCAAGGTACCAACGAGAAAGTGGAACTGCAATACTGCACCCAAAAATGCCTTCTTGGTCTCGTTCGCGGTGGTAATCTTGATCCTTGTTGTCCTAACTTTGGTCACCACGGCGGAGTTCGAGGATGCACGCACACGCAACATCCTATCAGTCACTCTACGTGGCTGCAACTCCTGAGTGAGCAATTGCAACGCACGCTGGATGGAGGGATCGCAAAGCTAGGTCAGTACGGTGCTCGGGGTGTGCTCTTCAAGGTGACACTTCTGTCGCATGGTTACACAGTTGTGTGCAAGGGCACCGTGCAAGCCTTCATCCGTGATCTTGAGCATGAAGCAGCCGTCTACCAACGTTTGGCGCGGATTCAGGGCGTCCATTTACCTGTCTTTCTAGGCTCCGTGGATCTTCGGCCGCTGAGGAGGACCTACTATTACGATCATCGAGTCTACATCGTACACATGACATTTCTTTCGTGGGGAGGAATCATGGTTGATGAGATCAAGTTTGCCGACGTTCCAAGGAGGATGCTTGAGGCCAAGGCTCGTGCATCTTTGCGCGCGATACATCAGGAAGGTGTCGTGCACAAGGACGTACGAAGCGCCAACATGCTCTTCAACGACGAGGTGGATGGCGTGATGATGATCGATTTCGAACGTGCATGTTTACTTGAACAAGTACGACGGCCTCTTGCTCAGCTCGTACCTAATAAGAGGAGATTAGAACCTGCCAATACGATGGGTATGAGGAAAGGTATCGCACGCAAGCGGCGAGGCACGAGAATCACTGCTTTTGCGGAGGATATGCTGATGGTCGGAACGACATTTATGGAGATGATTGATGATTGTAATTGAGTAAACTTATACCGGCCGTTCTCAGCCACTTAACTTTCACCTTCTTCAACTTTACTTGGACTCGAACAATGGCGCGGCCTGAGACTTGCGAGGCCCGGACTTAACATGCAGAATCTGAAGGTCGTCTAGTTTTAACCCTCTTCCGATCATTGCCTATCGTGATCAGATGTCGTCCCTGACGTCTGAGGGGGAATGAACCACATCACAATCCGCTCACTGCTGCTTGTGGGTCCCAAGACCAGCTATACTACTGTAGCTTATTGACCGCAAAACTCAATACGGCTAGCTCGATGACCGCAAAATTTCAAACGGGTAATTATTCCAGGTAGCGTAACCGATCCGCCGCGACTCAGCTGTGAAAACAACTCAACAACTCAGACTTCAAATCATCATCGCTGTTCGCGGAATGTATAGTAACTGAATTCCCTGCGATGGGCTCATCTAAAACTCCTGCACGCGAGGGGAATTCAGGGTAGACCTAGGTACTCCATTCGTCTAAAGCCGCCACACAGGACTGGGTATGTGGATGCTTCGGGCCAAGGACTCGCTGTAGAGCCTGGACACAGCTGCCCATCAACACTAGGGCGTCTGCGCATCGACCTTGATATTTCCAATTAAAAGCGAGGTTGGCCATGCTGGTCAGCGTGGAGGGATGATCGGCCCCGAGCTTCGCCTTGCGAGTCTCCAACACTTGCACAAACAGCTTCTCAGCTTCCTCCCACCGGCCCTGGTTCCTGTACGTCAACGCCAGGTTGGCCATGCTGGTCAGCGTGGAAGGGTGATCGGCCCCGAGCTTCGTCTTGCGAGTCTCCATCACCTGCACTTCCAGCGTCTCGGCCTCCTCCCACCGGCCCTGGTTTCTGTACGTCGACGCCAGGTTGGCCATGATGGTCAGCGTGTCGGGATGATCGGCCCCGAGCCTCGTCTTGCGAGTCTCCATCACCTGCACTTCCAGCGTCTCGGCCTCCTCCCACCGGCCCTGGTTTCTGTACGTCGACGCCAGGTTGGCCATGATGGTCAGCGTGTCGGGATGATCGGCCCCGAGCCTCGTCTTGCGAGTCTCCATCACCTGCACTTCCAGCGTCTCGGCCTCCTCCCACCGGCCCTGGTTTCTGTACGTCGACGCCAGGTTGGCCATGATGGTCAGCGTGTCGGGATGATCGGCCCCGAGCCTCGTCTTGCGAGTCTCCATCACCTGCACTTCCAGCGTCTCGGCCTCCTCCCACCGGCCCTGGTTTCTGTACGTCGACGCCAGGTTGGCCATGATGGTCAGCGTGTCGGGATGATCGGCCCCGAGCCTCGTCTTGCGAGTCTCCATCACCTGCACTTCCAGCGTCTCGGCCTCCTCCCACCGGCCCTGGTTTCTGTACGTCGACGCCAGGTTGGCCATGATGGTCAGCGTGTCGGGATGATCGGCCCCGAGCCTCGTCTTGCGAGTCTCCATCACCTGCACTTCCAGCGTCTCGGCCTCCTCCCACCGGCCCTGGTTTCTGTACGTCGACGCCAGGTTGGCCATGATGGTCAGCGTGTCGGGATGATCGGCCCCGAGCCTCGTCTTGCGAGTCTCCATCACCTGCACTTCCAGCGTCTCGGCCTCCTCCCACCGGCCCTGGTTTCTGTACGTCGACGCCAGGTTGGCCATGATGGTCAGCGTGTCGGGATGATCGGCCCCGAGCCTCGTCTTGCGAGTCTCCATCACCTGCACTTCCAGCGTCTCGGCCTCCTCCCACCGGCCCTGGTTTCTGTACGTCGACGCCAGGTTGGCCATGATGGTCAGCGTGTCGGGATGATCGGCCCCGAGCCTCGTCTTGCGAGTCTCCATCACCTGCACTTCCAGCGTCTCGGCCTCCTCCCACCGGCCCTGGTTTCTGTACGTCGACGCCAGGTTGGCCATGATGGTCAGCGTGTCGGGATGATCGGCCCCGAGCCTCGTCTTGCGAGTCTCCATCACCTGCACTTCCAGCGTCTCGGCCTCCTCCCACCGGCCCTGGTTTCTGTACGTCGACGCCAGGTTGGCCATGATGGTCAGCGTGTCGGGATGATCGGCCCCGAGCCTCGTCTTGCGAGTCTCCATCACCTGCACTTCCAGCGTCTCGGTCTCCTCCCACCGGCCCTGGTTTCTGTACGTCGACGCCAGGTTGGCCATGATGGTCAGCGTGGAGGGATGATCGGCCCCAAGCTTCGTCTTGCTCGTCTCCATGACCTGCACAAATAGCTTCTCGGCCTCATCCCACCGGCCCTGGTTCCTGTACGTTGACGCCAGGTTGGTCATGCTGGTCAGCGTGGAGGGATGATCGGCCCCGAGCTTCGTCTTGCGAGTCTCCAGCACCTGCACTTCCAGATTCTCAGCCTCCTCCCACCGGCCCTGGGTCGAAAACGTCAACGCCAGGTTGGCCATGATGGTCAGCGTGTCGGGATGATCGGCCCCGAGCTTCGTCTTGCTCGTCTCCATCACCTGCAAAAACAGCTTCTCGGCCTTCTCCCACAGGCCCTGGTTCCAAAACGTCAACGCAAGGTTGGCCATGATGGTCAGCGTGTCGGGATGATCGGCCCCCAGCTTCGTCTTGCTCGTCTCCATCACTCGCAAAAACAGCTTCTCGGCCTCCCCCCACCGGCCTTCGTCATTATAGACTCGGGCGAGCGTTGTCCCTATAAAACTTTCATGCCCCTCCCCATCCCCACTCACGTTGTCGCAAACCCCGCAAATGTCTGGGAGATGCACCACCAGGTGTCGACGGAACTCGGGCTGGTGTTCTTCTTCTGTGACCTGACGGCATGCTGCTAGTATAAATAACATATACCACCACCGCCATCGCTCACCTTGCTCACTCCGAAGTGTCCGCCACTGGACCAACTTGTGCATCGTTACCCCAGCCCACGTCCCCGCCACTCGGTGCAGCAAACTGTAGCGGACTAGCAGCTCACGACTCTGCCGGTACGGGAAACTGTCCCATTTCCCTTCATTTCCTTGGAAAAATTGGCGGAGGTCCGTGGGTATTTCATCGACTAACCCATTGTCAAGAAGCTTAGCGCCAAGAGCTGCCAGCCGAAACATCTCATCCTGAATAATAGTGCCTTTGAAGTGCGCAAGAAATGTCAACAGCAGACCGGGCTCCAGATGTGTATGATCTCTTGCGATCGTTCGGAGCGTCGTGTCCCATACCGTCCACACCGTTTTCTCCGTCGGCCGCAGTCCCCGAAGCATATCCATTTGCAAGAGCTCGTCGCGATGCACTTTGTAATCTTCTAGATACAGCATCAAAGCCTGCTCAGGACTACGGTCGTTGCGACTACGCTCGTTGCCAATGTAGGCGCCTGCGAGATCAATGGCGAGTGCTAGGTTTCCAAGCTCCTGCACCACTTCCTCAGAGCCTGTGCGGATGTTCTCGGGAGCGACGTCTATATCAAGGCCGAGATGGTGGAGAAGAAGTGTTGCTGCTTCAGGCCGCGACATCACGTCAACCTGGATCTCTTCGCAGCCTTTGGGGATTAGCTTTCGACTGTGATCATCCTGGCTGGTAATAATGACGCTTCCTCGATTCCCTGTTGGTATGACCTTCATAATTCCCCAACTGAGATCATCGGCATTGTCGATGATAACCAGCCATTCATCATCTGCCTCTGTCCTGTCACGAAGCCATCGGAGCACCGTCAGAACAGCTCTTGCATCGGCGAGGATAGGTTTTCGCTCCTCGTTCTCGCTTCCTGAGAGCCCAAGCTCTGCAGCGCATCTTTCAAAACTAGATCGCACCGTCTCCTCATATGTCGCATCAATCCATAGAATCGGGTTATATCGATCCCTTTTGCTCTCTGCATACTTGAGTGCCAGCTGAGATTTTCCTGCGCCGCCCAGTCCGTGAATGGCGACCGCGTGTGGAACACTTGCTTCTTTGTGTCGTATTTCCAGCTTTTCCTCAAGCTCCTTCCATAGTCCATCTCTTTGGGTATAGCTTGGTACAGTCTCAACCGGAACGACGTAGTGATGTTTCATCGGCCGAGCCGAAGATATCGTGATTTTGACAAGTCGCGATAGGATGGTATCATAGTTATCGTTTCTCGACCCGAACTTATTCAGTCCATAATGGTCGACGCTGAGGCCAATATTGCTAACCCCCCGTCCTGCATACGTTGCAGATTGTTCACGAACACACTGTATCCGGTTATTAGTACGCCCCACCCAGGTGATTGACCTACTTACGAACTGCTGCCACTGAATGAACCACAGTCGAAAAATACGCATCGGCCGCTGCTCGTAAAAGTTAAAGACCTGAAAGTCATCCCGAACCATCCCGACGAACGCCTCATGTAAGTCGCTCAACGAAATCGAATCATACTCTAGGTTCGCTAGGATAAAGGGATTAGATCCAAGAGGTTGGAGGACTTGCGCTGCGAGCCAACCCCATGGGCCGAAGCTAGATCCACGATGCGGCGTGCCCAAGAAGAGGATCGCCTTGGTATGTTCAGCGACGTGGCTTATGGCTCGATTTGTTCGAGCATGAACAAGTGCCTACCATGGTCAGATCCAAGCCTTCCCACCTTCCCCCTCACCCAGAGAACGGTTTGAATGCCTACCTGCTTAACTACCAGACCCCCGTAACTGTGTCCCACAAATATCAGGTCCCGACGTCGCTCCTAGGGCCGTGGATGTCAGCAGTATGTCCAAATCGAATCAACTATCAATGCTCACTTCATCAGACAAGCGGACCTGTCCGATGCGCTCAAGGAGATCACTGCCAAGATTCGGAAGCCGCGTGTATACCGCATCCCTCTTCCAATACGAGTCATAGTTATAAAAGAACAAGCGAGCATTTCGACGGATCGCTGGAGGAAGATCGTTGGGAAGGAAGTCGCTGACCCAGTTGACATACTGCTCGCTATCCGACAGGGTCGTGTTTAGTGGAACGGGTGTCGTTGCAGGCCTTCTCGCTAACCACGTTGTGTCCGGGTTGGATCCAAGGCCATGGACGAAGACGATGCTATCTTTGTTAGCAATCTCTTCAGGCTGGAGCAGCAGAAGGGGTTTACGCCTACTCGACCCCACCAGCCCGGGCGGGCAAGTTGTACGCGCCAATGGGGACAAGCCCAAATCTTGACTTTGGGGCTTGATCAGCCACGAGCCGGGTAGGGATCCTCTTCGTGACCTGGTCGTAGAGGAATGCAATCGACAGCAGGGAGACGAGAAGGTATACCGCTGTGGTGTGGTCCATGGCCGTTTGGCTAGCTTGTGGAGACGTCGCCCTAAAAGCACGGTAGTCGGTATTATGTATATTCGGTCCGGAGGGGTTTGTGCGGCATTGATCTAGAGTACCAGTTCAGTGGACGAAATCCTGTAGGCGAGCACGATCCGGCCGACGTGTTATGTTCTCGAATTGCGATTGTGACATCTGCAAGCTGAATCGCTGGCGCTCCATTGTTGCTTGGGGCGGCTGCGCCCCGAATGGCTTCGTCAGCTCGAGCCTCGGGGTATGGCAAGCCTATTGGCTCCCGCTCGTAGGTCTCCAAGCTGTCTACTTCCCGCATCCCTTCGCCGTCTCCGGGTTATCGTACCATTACGTACGCCTGTAATCGATTTCGCACGGGCTGCCAGTTCTCAGTTCTAGCTAAAGAAGAAAGAAATGATATCTGGCTTCTTAAGCACCGCTCGGAAGCTCAATTTTTACAGCATAATCATCAACAAGACGAGCCGCAAGATGGGCCACAAGACGAGCCACAGGACCAGCTGCGACATGAGCCGCAAGATCAATCACAAGACCAGCTGCGAAACGAGTCACAAGACCAGCCACAAAAGAAAATACCTACCTGTAGCAAATGCCATATGCAGGGACATAAGAGAGGCACAAAAGCTTGTTATTTCAGAGATAGAGATAGCCCATAGACTGTAAGAGGCTCGGACCGCACAGACCGTACAACCTTTGCGGGATTTTGGTGTGCGGCCTTGACTAAGCGGGCAGGCGGTGCGTATACGGGGCGGTGCACCTATTGGCTCCCCCTCGGGGTATGGCAAGCCTATTGGCTCCCGCTCGTAGGTCTCCAAGCTGTCTACTTCCCGCATCCCTTCGCCGTCTCCATCCAGCTCTCGTCTCTGCATCTTACCTGCCGCGCTTGATACACAATGTCAACTCCTACCTGTTCTCAGGCTCCTTTCCCGAGGTCATGTGCTCTGAATCAAGACCGCCTCAGCTCTCAACCTAACACGAGCATTCAAGAATTCTCATGCCAATTGGAGAACGAAGCAGGACGCATAACATATGTACCAGGACATCCCGCCATCAACCTTGTACCTGACGAGGTCCGCGTCCACATCTCCAACGAACTAGAAACCCCGCTCCTGGATGAGCTTCATGATAAGCTCTGGCTGGTTGCCCGGAAATCTAGCTCCAACATCGATGCGCTCCATACGCAAAGAGTCAAAGGTCGGAATATTATTCCCACTGAAGACCCTAGACTTCATCTCGTCTGGAATCGCGGCACGATCTATATTAAGCCTGTTCCTGTGTTCCTGCTTAACCATGACTTTTGGACGATGTATTTACAGTCTCCGAACGGAGAACTGTTTTCGAAGGGTCCCCGAATGCTTTCCGAGTCAGCTCCCTCAGTCTTCGACCGTTCGGTGGCGATGGGATTCTTGCGATCATACGCGTTGCTAGTGACGTGTCATCTCGACCTCGCGATTGCGAAAGAGTCTCATCTGATTCCTGACGATGTTGACTGGCTCCGATGGTCGGAATTTATCTGCCACTTTCGCGGTATCGGAGACGAGAACGTCGCACAGCGGTACCATTACGGGCAACTACGCCTCTCACGGTTGAATTGGGCCGTGCGAATATTCCGTCCGCGACACGCCAACACGATATGGTTTTACGAAATTCCTCATTGGTCTACCAGCGAGTTCGTGGCGAGGGCAACCTTCCCTCTAGCCTTTGCGTTTGCCGGTGTATCCCTCGCGCTTTCATCCATGCAAGTTATACCTCTGTTCCAGCAGGTAGCCTGTGGTTTCAAGGTCGAAACGAGTATGGGTTACGAGAGATGAGTCGCGCGTTTTGGGTTTTCTCCGTCGCGGTTGTACTTCTATGGGTAATTCTCTGGGCCCTCCTCCTTGGTATACCGCTCGTTGTCTTGACTTGGCAAGTACTCTGGGGATTTAGAAACCGAGAGAAGAAACGACCGACATGTACCTCTGGTGCTTGAAAGATCCTGTAAGTAGGGCTTGGATGGGCTTCCGGTGAATGATTGATCGATCGCCGCTGCAAGTTCTGGGAGATTTAGCGCTGACGTGGCCTTGCAATATATTACAGTCTCGGTCTCGGTCTGGCCTAGACCGCCAAGACTTGGTCTGGTCTGATGATTTCTCGAGTCCATGGTCGGACCGGGTGAATAGAGGGGCTGGTGGCTTGAATTTTAGACCAATAAGGTTAGAATAGGCTTTTTTGCTTTTGTTTTTCACAAGATTCTCTCTACTCGCAGGAAAAGGGGCAATCAAATGCCAATCATTTTTGTGTCCGACAACATAACTGGCGATGGCTGCCTGGTCTAGCGTGCAGCAACCAGCTTATACTCTCAAATGTGATAAGGCGCCAGGCCGGTCACTCGCATGGATTACAGCCAATTAGAGAACCGCATCTGTCACACAACGAGGTGCACGAGGAGCATGGATGACTGAGCGGCGATCGGGCAGAAGATCCCCTGTGAATCGGGCAACGAAAGACTCTTGATTCTCTATCTAAGTGATGGTGAGAAGTTGGCTTCTTATACTTGTGATATTGGGTTTGGTGGCGATATCGCCACCCAGGCAGCATAGATGACGACGTCCCCTAGAAGGTTCGAATCTATCACTAATATGGCATTACGAACTGCTTGCTGCCTGTTAGGCAGCACCGTGAATGAGCGTCTTGATCTTGACAGCATCTCAAAGGTACATGGCGCGGCTACTAAATAACGTTACAGGTGAGGCAACCCATCGGGGGTTGCGCAAAGAGCCTTGAGGAACGAAAGTTTGAGGTTGGAATTTACATTAGGTCAGAAGATTTGAAAGATCGGGAGGGATCTATGCTACTTTGAAGGGTCCATGGAAGGGTGCGAACTGACTTTCTCAGATGAGTGTGTCTTGCATTGTGTAAAGTCGTCGCCAGTGGCTAATGGCCTTGGATGCGAGATTAAAGTTGGCAACATGGCGCATGGGAGCTAGATTTGACGCATAGCTTCCTGTCTTTTTAATGCATGCATTGATACGTGGAGCCCCGTTCTACCACAGCGTTAAGAACTGAACCATAACAACCACCATAGCGTCGCCTGAAGCCTCGTCACAGAGACGAGTCGTGTCGGGCGAGATGAAGAACACGACAAACGATTTGTGCGGGCCATGATGCCTTTTATCAAGTCGCCGCGGCCGCAGAACTATTGCCCGTTGTCGTGGCAGGTCGCCAGCCCGCCGCCGGGGAGGATGTCGGAAGCGGCGCTGTCGGCGACGAGGGCGATGGCGACGGCGACGGCGTCAAAAACAAGACGCGGCAGTTTCTCATGAAAGTGGCGAACCGTATATTCACGGAGCGGCCTCTATCGCAAGTCGAGGTCGTCGCCCATCTTCTGGGGTACCCCAGCGAGTTCACGAACAGCAGCGCACCTGAACGTATCAGTGCTCTACTGGCACGTCTTCCGACGGTGGCGACACCTCCGACAAGAGAGCGGCACGAGAGGGGATGTGGACAGTTCCATGGACGAGTCGATCGTCGTGGAGGAAGCAGGCCAAAGAATCAGCCTCGCTGAGGCTTATCACCACCGTGGAGATGTGTTGCGAGGTCTGTGCCTCTATGACTATGTTTCGCTCGTCAAGCTCCAACGCGTTGGCAAGGACGGAAGCTCCGGTGCCTGGGGAGAGGTGCCGTTCGAGAGCGGCTGGGCGCCTGGGAAACACTGGGTGCAAGTGCTAAGACGGCCGGGAAAGCATGCCGTTGTCTGCTTCGACGGCTACTTGAGTAAGGCTTTTGACCAAGATGACGAGTCGTGCCATCGCAGGTACGTCCGGCGATGATCAGGACTAACCCCCATGCTGCAGAGCAGCTGTGCAGCATCTTGCCCTATTTGTGCCGTGGGACTCCTTTTTAGGCGAAGAACGAGGCGACATCAACGAGATATGGGCGCGGGCACGAGAGCTGCTCCCCCCGAGAATCTCGTGCCTCGTCGAGAACGTGCAATTGCTTCAGCGGTCGGCCGAAGACGCCAAGCGCGATGACAAGCAATGGGCAGCCTCATCAGGCGGCGGGGATCACACGGGCGAACATATCGAGGAGGTGGGAGGTGGTCAGGCGGACGAAGAGACCGCATCGGCGTTCCAATCCAGCAACGTCGGAAACGCAACGCGTCTCATCGACGTCATTAGAAGTGCAGCCGATGCGAACCAGATCACGGCGGGATCGCCGGAACTCACAGCAATGATGCGGCAGCTCTGCCGCTTCCAGCAATCGGCTCTATCCTCAACGGCCGAGCTCGAGGCCACCGCAATGCTCGAACGTGGGGAGAGGCGGATAAACGTGCCAGGGCGAGTGTTTTCCGGGGCCGTGGTACCGCCGCAGGACCAGGTCAAGGCTATAAAGTCCCAACAGGTATGTGCCTCCAAAGAGAGGGTGAAAATGATCCAGGGCATACAGAACATAGCGGCGACCCATGGAACCGATCGTCGTGCCGCGGCGCGAAGCGTGCTCACAGGTTTCGGAGACGAGGACATCTAAATGACGGCGGCGGACTTGGAAGAGACGGTAGGCGACGCAGAACCCAGCGTGGAAGTTCGCCTCGGCCCATCAACCACTTTCCTCGAGACTGGCAAAGAGCTGGTGGCACGGTTGACGCTGAACCAGAAGCAAGCGATTGCCTTCTTGATACTATGCCGCCAGCTCGACCTGGTTCATCGTGTCTGTCTGTTAGCCACACCGAGATTCCTGCTGGACGGAGGGAAAGCCGAACGAATGGAAGGAGAAATAGCGTGATAAAAATATGTTCTATAAAGACATTTAGGTTCTACTCCGGCTCTTGATCACAGCGACATCAGGGACCGCCGCAGCGCGCATCAACGGCATCACGATCCACTCAGCATGTGGGTTCTCCAAGGACCAAGGAAAGGGCGCAAACACAGCCAAAGACCTGGACGGAGTGCGAATTCCAAAACGAGCGGACCGCTTTGTCGGAATGCCACCAGGCACGGTCTTACTGACGCCCATGAGCGTCCAGATCCAATGCCAGCAGAAACGGCCGTGGCAGCAAAACGACGTCACCAGGAAAGGGCTGCCGTGCACGGCGGCTTTTGCGTGTACAGACTACAAGGTGCAGGGCGGGACTTTCGAGCGGGTGGCGCTCGAGTTGCGCGGCACGAGGACGGCGATTGTCAACGGTCGCGCCGTCGCCTCGCAGTGCGATCCGTACAGCTTGTACGTGCAGCTATCGCGGTGCCGGTCGCTGGACGGCATCATGCTCGTGTCAAGGGTGCGGGAGAGAGATTTGGTGGGGAACCGGGTTCCCGAGGAGATGGCTGCCGCACAGGTCAGACTGGAGAAGCTGAGCGAGGGGACCGTGCAAGAGGCCTTGAGCTGGTTGGGCGACGATTTGAAAAGAAGTGGGGGCAGAATGTAGTCTCGTCCCTCAAGGCACAGGGCCAATCACAAGAGACCTTTTAAGGAGAAGGGGAAAAAATTTTGGTGTGGTCGGGGGCGGGGCATAGAATCCTTTCGTTCCTCAAGGCATCAGAGGAGGTTTTATGCTCGATTCTTTCTGACTGAGTAGAACCATCGCCCAAATCGCGACTTGACACTAAAGCCCAAATCTGGTCCAAAAGACCCGATATTGACGGCAAAATACTCCTTGAAGCCCCAGGAACTCAAAAGGACTTCCCAAATCCTCAGAACTCGAGGAACTGTCTTGTGATCGCTGATCGAGATTCTTCATCTCGTCGTTGACTTCTTCAAGATGAACCATGGTTGACCAATGGGAATTTCGCGGTCAAAACTAAGCCGTTTTCGATTTTTTTGCAGTCAAATCTTAGCCTATTTCAGCCTAGTGCACAGACCGGGGCCGTAGTCCCGTTTCAGCCACATGTGGGGAATCGGATTCTGGGATACTTTTTTGAGCGTTTATCGGTTTTTGGCGCTTTATTCAGGGGCAAATAGCGTGGAAATGCGTGGAAATGGCCTTTCCGCCTGAGAAGACCGCGGTCTCTGCCTAGTTTATGTTTATATCGACGGCTTGCAAATCTCCACTATTCAGTAACGTCTTACGTGCAATAATTGGGACATCTATCGATTGACCCGCAAACACACATACATTTATGTCCGTAATCAGATGTGGTCTTCTTGGCATACATGATACAGTCACCAGGCGTGACTTACACATCGACAGATTCATGCGTATCTAATCATATCCAAGCAATCTTTCGCCTAGGTTGATGCTTATAATGGTGCTGATGAGTGCTTTACCTCGCACAGATGTCAGATCATATTTCCATATTTGCCCTTGCTAATGCCAATTATCCCCCGGGCGAAATGTGGACACGTAATTCTGGCATGTAATTTAGTGGCTGGAGGACTCAGAATTTCCTTTTTCAAGTAGGGGAAGCAACCGGCTCTCTGTAGAACAGCCACCGCAATCTACCCCCAAGCCTTGAAGTACGTCGATGCTCTCGACCGTGTTTTCTTTAGGGGCTAACTATCAGGCCACGGGCTCACACTATTTGACCACGGAAAGTGGGTCATTGTGGCTCAACACCTCCCCCGGCCACACAAGGCTGCACAGGGGCTAACTATCAGGCCACGGGCTCACACTATTTGACCACGGAAAAGTGGGTCATTGTGGCTCAACACCTCCCCCGGCCACACAAGGCTGCAGGCCACACAATTGCACAACGCGGTCGCACCACACAACGCAAAGTAAAGCCGATCGCGATGCAATTACAAGCCCAAATACGGGTTTCTTAGAGTCGTTCGAATCGTTAGACCTAGTTCTATTCGACTACCCTATGCTAGTTCATCCAATTCATCCTCATGACGCTCTAGGCGCTCCAATTCACCTTGCATTTCCACGTCATCCCGTGCCTATTGCTCCAACGCATCAAAGTCGAAGTCTCCCGCTAGGGGGTCGTCTACGTCATCGAACGAAGCCGCCGCCGCTACTGCTGCCGCCGCTAGCGAAGACTATGATAGTTGCACGTGAATTGTGCCCCGAGTCTCGCCGGCGAGCTCATCGTCGTAGTCGCGCTGCCACCACCCACCCAATAGCCTTGCAGGCTTGGGTAGCCTCCTCTTCAGAGCCGTAGTTGGCAGAGAATACAGTGCTCATGAAGTCCATTATAGTAGCGCGTACGGTAACAAGGGTAGTACGGTCGTAACGGCGGCGGCGCGGCGGAGATAACGGCGGTGGCGGCGTTGCAATTAGATGCGGCGTTGTTAAGATATCGCGAATAGCTTCACTATGCGTCGACTTTGCGTTGTGTGGTGCGACCGCGTTGTGCAATTGTGTGGCCTGCAGCCTTGTGTGGCCGGGGGAGGTGTTGAGCCACAATGACCCACTTTTCCGTGGTCAAATAGTGTGAGCCCGTGGCCTGATAGTTAGCCCCTGGACTAATTAGGGCTGAATACCGATCTACTAGACCGTCTCGCATCACCGGTTTTGCGAAAGTTGGGAGGCCTCCAAGCGGGCGAGACAAAAATCCCAGCCCAGGCCCCGACCGATAGTCAAAAGTCCCTTGATCAGTGATTGAAGTTCCAGTTGTTCGGGTAGTGCCGCTTAAGGCTGTCACACTTTAGTCCCAATTAAGTCCGCGTATACGTTGCGGGCATGGCTGTATATGCCACCCCCCCCCAGACCATCCCGATCGAGCTGACTGCCTGAATAACCTCGGAATCTCGCTCGGCAGTCGATTCGAGCGGACTGGTTCGATGGACGACCTCAATCCGGCCGCCGACGTCGCCAGCATGGCTCTAGATGCCACCACTCAAGACCATCCCGATCGAGCTGGCTGTCTGAATAACCTCGGAGTCTGGCTCGGCAGTCGATTCGAGCGGGCTGGTTCGATGAACGACCTCAATCATGCCGTCGACGTCGCGAGCATGGCTGTAGATGTTACTCCTGAAGACCATCCTAGTCGAGCTATCTATTTGAACCTCCTCGGAAACAGGCTCGGCAGTCGATTCAAGCGTACTGGTTCGATGGACGACCTCAATCGTGCCGCCGACGTCGCGAGCATGGCTGTAGATGCCACCCCTCAAGACCATCCCGATCGAGCTGGCTGTCTGAGCAACCTCGGAGTTTGGCTCCGCAGTCGATTCAAGCGGGCTGGTTCGATAGACGACCTCAATCGTGCCGTCGACGTCGCGGGCATGGCTGTAGATGTTACTCCTGAAGACCATCCTAGTCGAGCTATCTATTTGAACCTCCTCGGAAACAGGCTCGGCAGTCGATTCAAGCGTACTGGTTCGATGGACGACCTCAATCGTGCCATCGACGTCGCGAGCATGGCTCTAGATGCTACCCCTCAAGACCATCCCGATCGAGCCGGCTGTCTGAGCAACCTCGGAGTTTGGCTCGGCAGTCGATTCGATCGGACTGGTTCGATGAACGACCTCAATCGTGCCATCGACGTCGCGAGCATGGCTGTAGATGCCACCCCTCAAGACCATCCCGATCGAGCTGGACGGCTGAGCATCCTCGGAATCAGGCTCGGTAGTCGATTCGATCGGGCTGGTTCGATAGACGACCTCAATCGCGCTGTCGACGTTTCGAGCATGGCTGTAGATGCCACCCCTCAAGACCATCCCGATCGAGCTGACTATTTGAACCTCCTCGGAAACTGGCTCGGCAGGCGATTCGAGAGGACTGGTTCGATGGACGACCTCAATCATGCCGTCGACGTCGCGAGCATGGCTGTAGATGTTACTCCTGAAGACCATCCTAGTCGAGCTATCTATTTGAACCTCCTCGGAAACAGGCTCGGCAGTCGATTCGAACGGGCTGGTTCGATAGACGACCTCAATCGTGCCGTCGACGTTTCGAGCATGGCTGTAGATGCCACCCCTCAAGACCATCCCAATAGAGCTAACTGTCTGAATAACCTCGGGGTCTGGCTCGGCAGGCGATTCGAGCGTACTGGTTCGATGGACGACCTCAATCGGGCTGTCGACGTTTCGAGCATGGCTGTAGATGCCACCCCCGTAGACCATCCCGATCGAGCTGGACGGCTGAGCAACCTCGGAATCTCGCTCGGCAGTCGATTCGAGCGTACTGGTTCGATGGACGATCTCAATCGTGTCGTCGACGTCGCGAGCATGGCTGTAGATGCCACCCCCGGAGACCATCCCGATCGAGCTGGACGGCTGAGCATCCTCGGAATCAGGCTCGGTAGTCGATTCGATCGGGCTGGTTCGATAGACGACCTCAATCGCGCTGTCGACGTTTCGAGCATGGCTGTAGATGCCACCCCCGGAGACCATCCCGATCGAGCTGGACGGCTGAGCAACCTCGGAATCTCGCTCGGCAGTCGATTCGAGCGTACTGGTTCGATGAACGACCTCAATCGTGCCGTCGACGTCGCGAGCATGGCTGTAGATGCCACCCCTCAAGACCATCCCGATCGAGCTGGACGGCTGAGCATCCTCGGAATCAGGCTCGGTAGTCGATTCGATCGGGCTGGTTCGATAGACGACCTCAATCGCGCCGTCGACGTTTCGAGCATGGCTGTAGATGCCACCCCCGGAGACCATCCCTCTGTCTGAGCAACCTCGGAGTCAGGCTCGGCAGGCGATTCGAGCGGACTGGTTCGATAGATAACCTCAATCGTGCCATCGACGTCGCGAGCATGGCTGTAGATGCCACCCCTCAAGGCCATCCCGATCGACCTGGCCGGCTGAGCAACCTCGGAGTCTTGCTCGGCAGTCTATTCGAGCGGACTGGTTCGATGGACGACCTCGATCGTGCCGTCGACGTTGCGGGCATGGCTGTAGATGCCACCGCTCAAGACCGTCCCGATCGAGCCATCTGTTTGAGCAACCTCGGGAACAGGCTCGGCAGTCGATTCGAGAGGACTGGTTTGATGGACGACCTCAATCGTGCCATCGACGTCGCGGGCATGGCTGTAGATCTCACCCCTCAAGACCATCCTGATCGACCTGGCCGGCTGAGCAACCTCGGAATCTGGCTCGGCAGTCGATTCGAGAGGACTGGTTCGATGGACGACCTCGATCGTGCCGTCGACGTTGCGGGCATGGCTGTAGATGCCACCCCTCAAGACCATCCTGATCGAGCTGGACGGCTGAGCAACCTCGGAAACAGGCTCGGTAGTCGATTCGAGCGGACTGGTTCGATGGACGACCTTAGTCGTGGCGTCAACGTCGCGAGTATGGCTGTAGATGCCACCCCTCAAGACCATCCCGATCGAGCTGGACGGCTGAATAACCTCGGAGTCTGGCTCGGCAGTCGATTCCAGCGGACTGGTTCGATGGACGACCTCAATCGTGCCGTCGACGTCGCGAGCATGGCTGTAGATGCCACCCCTCAAGACCATCCCGATCGAGCTGGACGGCTGAGCAACCTCGGAGTTTGGCTCGGCAGTCGATTCCAGCGTACTGGTTCGATGGACGACCTCAATCGTGCTGTCGACGTCGCGAGCATGGCTGTAGATGCCACCCCTCAAGACCATCCCGATCGAGCTGACTGTCTGAGCAACCTCGGAAACTGGCTCGGCAGTCGATTCCAGCGTACTGGTTCGATGGACGACCTCAGTCGCGCCGTCGACGTCGCGAGCATGGCTGTAGATGCCACCCCTCAAGACCATCCCGATCGAGCTGGACGGCTGAGCAACCTCGGAGTCTGGCTCGGCAGTCGATTCGAGCGGACTGGTTCGATGGATGACCTCAGTCGCGCCGTCGACGTCGCGAGTATGGCTGTAGATGCCACCCCTCAAGACCATCCCGATCGAGCTGGACGGCTAAATAACCTCGGAGTCTGGCTCGGCAGTCGATTCGAGAGGACTGGTTCGATGGACGACCTTAGTCGTGCCGTCGACGTCGCGAGTATGGCTGTAGATGCCACCCCTCAAGACCATCCCGATCGAGCTCTCTGTCTGAGCAACCTCGGAAACAGGCTCGGCAGTCGATTCCAGCGTACTGGTTCGATGGACGATCTCAATCGTGCCGTCGACGTCGCGAGTATGGCTGTAGATGCCACCCCTCAAGACCATCCCGATAGAGCTGACTGCCTGAATAACCTCGGAATCTCGCTCGGCAGTCGATTCGAGCGGACTGGTTCGATGGACGACCTCAATCGGGCTGTCGACGTTTTGGGCATGGCTGTAGATGCCACTCCTCAAGACCATCCCCATCGAGCTCTCTATCTGAGCAACCTCGGAGTCAGGCTCGGCAGGCGATTCGAGCGGACTGGTTCGATAGATAACCTCAATCGTGCCATCGACGTTTTGAGCATGTCTGTAGATGCCACTCCTCAAGACCATCCCGATCGAGCTGGCCTGCTGAGTAACCTCGGAATCAGGCTCCGCAGTCGATTCGAGCTGACTGGTTCGATGGACGACCTCAATCGTGTTCTTTCGTCGTACCTGGATGGTTGGCGTTGCTGTACCGCGCCCCCATCCATACGTATAAAATTGGCTCGTAGCGCCGCTCTCATCCTTGCGTCACAGTCAAATTGGACAGATTCCAGTCAGCTGCTGCAGGAAGCCGTCACCCTACTCCCCACTGTAAGCCCGCGATCGTTAAAACATACCGACAAGCAGCACATGCTTTCAGGATTCGCTGGCTTGAGTTCAGCGGCGGCCGCAACTCTTCTAAACGCGGGAGGGGACGCTTATCATGCTCTACGGCTTCTTGAACTCGGACGTGGTGTCATTGCTGGCCTACTGATGGATATGCGCGGAGATATTTCTGACGTAAAGCGAGCGCACCCGATTTTAGCAGATGAGTTTATATCCATTCGAGACGAATTAGACTCGCCAGGGATCACTCTCCAGTCTTTGAGTTCTACAGAGACCGTATCATCGTGGGAATCAAGCGCGAAACGACGTCGTGAAGCGGACCAGAGGCTAAGTGAGCTTGTTACAAAGATTCGCGCTCAACCTGGATTCGCCGACTTTCTTCTTCCACCCGCCGCAGATGAGCTAATGGCTGCGGCGAACCCAGATCCTATCGTCGTCGTTAATCTGAGCTCTTACCGCTGTGACGCGTTTTTGGTGGAGTTTGATGGTGTTAGGGTGTTGGAATTACCTGCCCTGACAATAGAAGAGGTCCAGAAACAGGTCCGCGATCTACGGTTATCTCGTTCCTCGGCGTCTTTATCATCGCTGCTACAATGGCTCTGGGATGCCATCGCTCATCCATGCCTGAATGCGCTCGGTTTTGAGGATACTATCCCTGACGCTCGTGTGTGGTGGATTCCAACAGGACTCCTTAGCCAGTTACCCCTGCATGCGGCAGGGTATCATACGATGGGCGGCTCCGAGACTGTGCTTGACAGAGTTATGTCATCATACGCCTCGTCGATTAAAGCTTTGATATATGGGCGCCGACATCGCGTCCGAAGGTCTCCCGGACCACTCTCGGATCAGGCTCTCCTGGTTGCCATGCTTGAAACACCGGATCAAAGAGTCCTGAATTTTGCGGCTGATGAAGTAGAGGTAGTCAAAAAGCTCTGCCCATCTCTCCAATTACGACCGATTTCACCGGCAAACCGTAAGGACAACGTTCTTAAACACATGCAAGCGTGCAGGATATTCCACTTTGCTGGCCACGGTCATTCCGACCCAGAGGAGCCTTCGCGAAGCTGTTTGCTCCTCGAGGATTGGAAGGAAAATCCACTGACTGTGGGAGATCTCCGTGACCATAGGCTGCAGGAGAACCCGCCTTTCCTTGGTTTTCTCTCGGCTTGCTCGACTGGGGCCAATGATGCGGCAGAACTCGCCGATGAGGGAATCCATCTGGTCAATGCCTTCCAGTTGGCAGGCTTCCAGCACGTCGTGGGAACGCTCTGGAAGGTGTTGGATAATTATTGTGTTGATGTTGCGAGAATGTTGTACGAGACCCTCCGGGACGAGGGGTTGATAGACGTTGCCGTCTGCCGAGGACTTCACCGAGCAGTGCGAGCACTACGTGATGAAGGAATCAAGAAGGAAGGGGAATCGAGAGATGCTACGATGGTGGACTTAGGGAAACAATCTCCAAACAAGAAAGAAGGGGAGACAAGAGATGCCACCTTGGTGTACTCGAAGACCCAATCGCGAGACCTGATGGATTCATGCTGGGTTCCATACGTCCACTTTGGCGTTTAGGAGTTACGCAGTAGTTAGAACCCAAAGGCTAGGTTGAGGGCCCATTTAACAAGCGCACTCTTCCTTCTATCAAGCGATTCAAAAGTGAGCTCATGCAGAGGTCCCGACAAGCGGCTAGTTATCAGTCAGTACCGACTAAACCGATTAAACTTGGAGGATGTGGATAGGCTAACTGAGGCTCAGTTGGGTCTTTGTTCGGTGATCGTGTTGTTCTTTTTATTCTTAGCTATCTAGACCATGCTGTGAGGTTTGATAGGTTGTGTGCGGGATGGCTCCGGACAGACAGGTTCGGACAGACATATTACAGGGATTATCGCGCTAAGCATGGGTTAAAAGCCATCGCGCCACCACTACAGCCTGAACGGGCATAAGTGCCATTTTTCAGTCTGAAGGGAAATCCATCCCTTTGAGTGCCCGGGAGGAGCAAGGGGGTCACGGGCCCCACAATACGTAGCTACATGTCAGATACAACTTAGCTAGCAGCAACACCAGAAGGAAGCCGGGCAAGAAGACCCGTAAAGGATGTGACCAGTGTAATGTAGCTATATGTACTAGGCCGTATTGCTGGGACTTCTACCATAGCCTAATTTGCTAGTAAAGTAATGTACCCCTAATCGTCCAGTGGTCTTATTGGCCGAGATCCCTGTTCGTAACTCCCTTGCTCCTCCCGGGCATATTCAGTCCGAAGGACTTCTATGCCTTGAGGAACGAAAGGCCTTCTAACGCACCCCGCAGACCCCGCCCTTCACCCCCCAAAAGTTGTCCGCCCCTTGATTGGTCTGCAGGGATTCTCAAATTTCCCTCCTCATTGGTCCACCGCCCCCCCTTTCGGCTGCCTTATCCCCCCCCCTAACGCCCCTTCCACCCTGTCCGCCGCTTGCCGAACTCCTCACCGCGTCACCTAGCGCGGCCCGCTTGACTCTTCAGCATCACCATCCAACCAGCCCGACGCCTCCTCCACGGTCCTCTCGCTCAGCACCTCGAGCCTGGCCTGTGCGGCCTTCATCTCCTCGGGGACCCGGTTGCCTACCAGGTCTCTCTCCCGCACCTTGGACACGAGCATGATGCTGTCTAGGGTTCGGCAGCGCGACAGCTGCACGTAATCGTGCCCGCCCCCACTTTATTTGGGTTTCGCGAAGGCTCACCCACTAAAGTGGGTGCTGATCACCATCGCGGACAGATCACCAAAACGGACACTTTTCTGTA
>KQ030683.1:0-32238 GCA_000956045.1 Hirsutella minnesotensis 3608
CCACATTCAACGCAAATTGGAGGATTTAGGTTTATGAAGGAGCCTTCGGACTGGAATAACAACTCCCTAGTTGGCCTCACCTTATGGCTTCCAGCTTCGCCCTCCTACCCGGCCGAAGCTGGGGGGGGTGGTTAGAACGTAGGGTAAATAGGCCGCGTAAGGCGGTAGCCCGAGGTATCATTTTGGGGGCCAAGAGGCGATCACGCGAGGCCGCGTCAGCCCGCGTAAGACATCTCTTTGTATAATATGCAAGCTGATCTTGGGCCCACATCAGCTTTAAAAAAAACAAGAAAAACTTCTTCAGCCTTCAATCAAAGCCTAGTTGAGCCATTCTCTAAACATTTTGTTGCTTGCGTAGGAAGGTGGCAGAACCCGTGGTTCTGACAATATCACACACGGCACATACTTTCCGGTGCAGGAAGTGGACGAAAAGCACTTTTGTTCAACCAATTGTGGCGCTATCCCCGTAATTTGCCTCGCTGAGGGATACATTCAACATCGAGCATCTTGTGAGAGCTAGCTAGTCCACAGGGCTGACGCCTCTGGTAACGTGTCTAGTGCGTGTGCATCAGAAAGTTCAAAGCTGAAGTGGACTAATGCGGGATCCCTGCCTAGGGTGCAAGGCATGGCGTGGACCCGGTTAGATGTCCACGACGCCACGGCTGTCGATGGGCAAGAATGAGGCCACCGACTGTATCCCCACCAATCTGGACCACAACACACCTCATGACCCAGTTTACCGCCAAGAACCAACCAAAGAGAAATATCCCTCATGGCAAGGGTCGGGAACAGAGTCGGGGCAGAGATGTCCAGACAGGTAGGTCAGAGCATTCATATCCAGCGAATGAGAGCACAACTTACCAAACAAGCAAAATCTCTCAATCCAATATAAGGTATCTTACCGCTACACCAAACATTCAAGCCGTCGCCCGTTCATCCCTTTACCGTCTTACGTTCAGACGCTGAGCAGGTAATGGTCGTGTTGTCAGCCCCACGCGCTCCACCAACCGCCCGGGCTGCCGCCGCCGCCACCACCGCCACCGCTGGTGCTGCTGGGCTGGACAGCAACGGATACCATGTGTCCGTCGCAGCAGCCTCATTGTGTGTGGGGTTGATGTTTTCCTTGATTCTTGGCGTGTACACGTTCAAGGGCTGCGTTTTGCGATTCCCAGGCGGCCACCGGGCAGCAGCACCGCATAAGCCTCGTAGGATCAGACTCACTCATGATGCCCTCAATTCTATGCCCATCGTCACGTACTCGCCTGGTTCACCGCGCCCCTCCGTGGGCTCTGGAGACATTGAAGACACCCATATGAGAAATGACGAGCGGCACTGCGCCATCTGCACAGAAAACTTCGAACTCGGAGTCAGGCTCCGTCAACTTCCATGCGGGCATCGATTCCACCCAGACTGCGTCGATCCTTGGCTTCTGGACCGCTCTCACACCTGCCCTCTTTGGTGAGTGTTCTAAACTTTACCATGCGATCCATAGACTCTAATAGCGCCAACAGTCGTACCGACTCTATGACAGCCGTTCCATCGATCAACAACCCAAGCAACATGCCAGAGCAACCCCGTCGAGCGCTATTCGTCGGTAGATGGCGATGGCCAGCATCGGGACCCTGTGGGTCTCAAGTTAAGTTCACATAAAACTCTGCGCCAACGTACAGCCTAACATATTGCGCAGGCTATTTGCGAAGATCAGATGCTGCCTTTGACGAGTGCGCCGACTATTCATTCGCTTGGACCGGGGACGACGTGGGCAGCGAGTGTCGCGATGCAGGCTGGCCGTCGCCCAGCATCACTACCAACCGTTCCAAAGGAGGCACACCAGAGCGGGAAAATGGACGATGTTCTTGCAGGATCCAATGTGTGGCGGAATGGACAGTAGGAATTGCCGCGTTGAGAGAAGCAATCAGCATTTTACGGCGAAGAAGCCATTGATTGCGCCAGGGCGCGTCCTGCAGGCTGGTGGTGATTCCCTGACACTGGATGGCGGTGGCTGGCTGGCTTGCATGAAAGATAACAAAGTACCTACCGCCTAATATCCAATGACCACCCTTAGTTTCGGAAACAGAGTGTCCTATTCCATAAGATGGTATCGAAGGGCGCCAGCAACACGATCCTGTACGGGCTAGGTCCCTTGTGATATGGGCAAGACTGTGGGTGACAGACGCACGTCCAAGCCACAGCCAGGCAGGAAGCGATGAGTCATTCAAGCCTATTACCAAGGCGAGGGAGAGATGCGACTGGGTAAGTTACCGGGCGCGAACATCGTGTTTTCCTCGTGCCTGGTATTTCGGTCAGCTACATTGAGGTGCCATTCTCGTGCTCTGACAGTACCATGTGTAATAGACTACCAATGGTCGGCGTTTTATCAACGGACACTCCAACCCTAGGCATATTAGCCATTCGCTTACAACCTCCTACAGCACCGGACCACCTCCCGCACCTCCCCTCCCACCACATGATTACCACCATCAAGACACATAATTTGCGACATTAGCAGGAGAGCAAGCCGCCTTCAGTGATTGTCATTCTCGTCCAGCCTCCTTCTCGGCGGGGAATACCGGTACGACATGCTCGTCCGGTAGCATGACGGCCCTGTCCAGTGCGTACGGTAGCCCGCGGTGGCGCCCACGGATCATCATGGCGCAGATGACGAGCTTGGTGAAAGTGCCGAAGAGGCCGCTCAGCGATGTCGCGACATCGGGGGAGCCCAGGCTAAGGCCCACGTTACCGCTGCAAACGTCAGCTTTCCCCGAATATCCGTTGTGGAACAAGGTTTGGTATGAAACTTACTACGCCGAAGTGACCTCGAAAAAAACCGTCCAGACGGTGGACTGCACTATCAGCATGTTTGCACTCGACCATGACGACGGCCGTCAGTGCTCCTGTCAGTGAATGCGTGGCTTACCGGAATATTATTGTTGACGATGCGTTCCGCCTCCGCAATGCAAATGCAAAACACTCCCAGGAAGATGAACTATAGATCGAAGCTCAGTTGGTTTCGCATGTGCGTCATGAAGTAGTCCCTCCCGTTACTCTCAAGACTCTTCTCCCCTTCGTATATGCAAAGCGAGCGCTCTTCATACGTGTTGGACGCGCGCATGCTTATTGCGATGGGGAAGATAGCAATATACGTCATGATCAACAGGCTGAACTGCACCGCAGGATTGACGTTGGCGAGGTTGAGCGTCGCAGTGCCCGTGTGTCGCGCTGGGCCTATCTCAACAGACTCAACTCGTACGGAAGCTTCATTCCCGCACGTTGCACGCCATCGATACCCTCTTGATGTTCAGCAACCTTGACATCACCGCCGCCAAGAGCTGCAAGCCGTAGTAACTCTCTCTACTAACTCGACCCTAACAAAAACACGCCGATCTGGGGCGAGAAATACCCCAGTGGCCTCAGTGGAAGGAGAACGAGGAGTTAATGCGATGCTACCGACGACTTGGGCTTCTGGGTTAGGGCACTCCCCGACTCCAAGGCGCCGCGAAAGCCTACTTATAGCAGCGTCTTAGCTGGCCGCACACCCGAAACCCCGTTTCGGGGGCTGCAAGCCTCTGCAGCCCCTAATCCCTCGTTTCCAAAGACAACCGATCACTCCACCGAAGGAAGACCTCCGCGTCTTCGTCCAACTTGAAGCCGACGCCCCGGCCCGAAATCACGAACGCTATGCAATCCGGACCCACATCGCCGCGAAAGTCGGTATCGACATACGCCGACATACGCCGACATACGCCGAATTCCGGTGGCGTTCCCGGTAAATACGGGGTGGGCCGTCCAAGCATCGGATGCGGCCACACGCGATCTACTCGTGCAGCGGCAGGCGGGATTGGGCCGTAGATCTAGACGCGACTGCCGTAGATATAAGCCAAAAATGGCATTCGTATGTCGTAGCCGATTGCCCCGTACGGACCTGAACGGCATAGAGATAAACTACGACATCATGAAACCCAGATTAAGAAGCTACTCTGCATAAGGTGGCGGATTATCAGCCATGCGACGATAGATCCTTCGTCAGTAGTCCGCCCATTTGGCCAAGATACCCATCTTAACCATCCAAGGGCCCTTGCTCAGAGTGGTGGATGGTACGGCCCTCATCACCGTCCGCATATGCACAGCCCCAATGGGAAGGGGACTATTCCCCCGACCGAATAATTGGCTAGACGCGAAAACAATGACTTCAGGATCCAACACGATCCGCGACTCCCTGGGAACCTCGTTGCCCTCTGCATCGACCACCGAATCGGCAACACACCACATCCAGAGATGACCGAGAATGGAAAGAAACATCGAATGCCAATCCATTATTTGCGGGCAGTCGCGCATGATTGCGGCCATTGTTGACCCTGGGTCATCATTCCACCACGAAGGGGCACCGTCGATGACGCACACACAAGAGAGACCTTCTGGCGTAAAGAAAACAGGCCCGCCCCGGGGACACTGCCCGCCTTGCTTGTATGACGCCTCGATCTCGTCGATAAGTCTCAGCGCTTCCTGGCGCATCTCGTCCGCAGATATGTAAGGGGGACAGTGGACTCTGCAGCGACCCGCCGCGATGACAGCAACCCGCTCCATCGGCCTGAACAAGCCCAGCCTTTCTTCTCCGCTTTACCCCTAGACTCCGTGGCCGCTGGGCAATGAATAAAAGGCAAATTATTGCGAAACGTGGAACGAATGTCAGTCGAAGACGAAGAGCTAACTTAAGGAATTTGCAAGGAAATATCGCATAGATTGCGCAGGACAGATCAGGGACTTCGAGTCCCTGTTACTACTCATTTTATACCTTCAAAATTGGGGGGTGGTTAACAAACCACCTCCTCCCGCTAATCAACCACCAAAAGTGGGTCAAGTGTGGCGTAAGTCATGGCACAACGCCGATACCGCAGAATTTACATGGCCTTCCTCTACGTATCGTACAGCAGGGGTTTTAGCTGTGCCCGCAGCATACCGTATTAGAACCTCATCAAAGTGAAGCTTCTCGCGATACCTCCATCCTACCGCCACCGCTACCGGCGACGAGCCAACCTCGAACCGTCTGTCTTTGTACGGCCGGCTCGTGGGTGACCCAAGGGCGTTGAAGCGATGCCGGCCCAAGGACCCAGAACAAGTGTAAGGTTTATTCGAGTGGGACAAGAGTTGTCACAAGGTGCACGAACAGTCTGGATGACTGAGCAACGATCGGGAAGGAGATCCCCTGTGGATCGGGCAACGAGAGACTCTTGATTCTCTACGTGATGGTGAAAAGCTAGCTTCTTATACTTGTGATGTTGGGTTGAGAGGCGATGTCGCCACCCAGGCAGCTTAGATGACGATGTTAGAAGGTTCGAATCCATCACTATGAAAGTTGGAACTGCCTGCTGCCCGTTAGGCAGCACAGTGAATGAGCGTCCTGATCTTGACAAGATATCCTCTTTGATACGAGGCTATTTGCGACCGGCCGGCCCTATTGGCTACTTAGTACTGGAGGGGTTTGATGTAAATAGCGGCGCCTAGCCCAGCGCGTCTTTTGACCCAATGGGGATAAATATTTTGCACGGCGCTTGAGGAACATTGATAGGTTATCTTCTCGGCACCGGCCCTACGTAAGTCGGGCACACGAGCAGTCCTTCAGGGTGAAATAAAATCATCAATCCACGCGTGGCTGCCCTGGAATGGACGTATGATTTGGAAGGCGATCTTGATCAATTTACCCCGGTGGTATTTCGGGATGTCTCTGTCTGCAAATTGCAGCTCTTATGTAGGATCGCATAGGGCCAACAAGTTTATTAAAACGTCTTGTACTGCAACAAGCATGAGTAGCTTGGTGCAATCTATGATTTCGATGTCCATCTGTCTTGAACGTTTGTTGGAATTAATGATTCGCTTTCAGAAGCCTGAATAAGCGGCCCGTGATAGGGCCTATGCAGATCAGACTGGTTTGGAGGTTGCTCGTCTTGAGTCAGTCTATCGGAGCGGTCACCACGGCGCAAGGAAAACTCCTGCAGCATTGGCCGTGGTCTCGAGTGATGCCTCGGCCTTGACATCCTGGATCTGCGCGCACCAGCCCCTGGTATATCAGACGATATTTTCGACACCATATCATCTTCCAGGACTGGTACTTCATCCAGCGGGTCCAGGTCGTCGATTCTGCGTTCAATATCATCTGGCAGCTCCGTTTTCAACACAGCAAGGACATCCCCGTGGGGTGAAAATCCTGAAAAGTGCCAGCTTCGCAAGGATCCCTTGTTTCTCGAGGCGCGTCTGGCCCAGAGCCGCTGTCGCTCGAAAACGCTGACAAGGAGCAGAAGTGGCCCATTCAAAACTCGGATAAGGGCCACATTGATTGTATGAAACCGACGGCTAGTAACTACGAACTTAAGGGGAAGAAGAATGATTAGCGCGGCGATATTTAACGGCGGTGGATACGCAAAAATAGCGTCACTCTTGACGCCCTCGAACGTCAAAACCGTTCGACGAAATCTAATCTCGGCTGCCTCCTTGGCAATAATGGTAGAGAATGTGTTAGTAAGAATGGCGACCAGAATGGTCAAAAATAGGGTGTTACCCAGGAAGGCGAAGGCTATTATCAAGGTCGGGCCGAGGATGGTATGGAAGTTTGTTGATTGCTCGATGCCAGTGCCATCCAGGCCAAACCAGATCCAGAGCAACCACTTGGCAACGGTCGACCAGCCCGGGGCAAACTCCTTGTTCGATGAACCAGTGGCCCTGAGCCACTGTAGAGCGAGGAGAAATCCGGCAAAGCACCAAAGAGCTAAGAAGGTGAGTACCGTGAAGTCTTTCATCATTGCATGCAGGGAGATGAAAACAATGTTGTACGGCATCAGATTGAACGCGATTCGGGTGAGTAGGACCGGGGCAAGGATGCAGAGAATATGCATGCCGATTCCATCGTCGAGGCGACCAATGCTAAAGTCATAGAGGCGAGCTGGAACGTATATGAAGTAGATGACCACGAAGGTGATGTCGAGAAAAGCCCACAGGTTCTGTGTGTGAACCTCCCACCCGTGCTCAATTATGGAGGCAAGTTCCTGCAGTACCCAACCCGCTGTGTAAATGGCGAAGACAAGTTCCCATTCGTTAAAGATTTTATGACGATGGACCATTGTCAAGACGAAGAAGACAAGTAGAATGATGTATTGGACCAGCTCAACTACCGCTCGGATGCGAGGAACAATTAAGCGGTAGTGATTCAGCAACGGTGCGTCTCGGGGGTTGTAAAGGGACAAGGGCCGGTGCTTGTAATGATCAGGAAGAATATCGACAAATGACAACGGTGTATATATGACCTGGCCACTGTGCACAGCGTCGACAACGCGCTGGCAAGCAGATGAGCAGATGAAGGATTTGCTTTCAGAGAGAATAGCCAGCTCAAGTGCCGTCAGCTTTCGCTCATGCCCACCGCGCTCTTGTATTGGCCACTGCAAATGGCGTCCTTCTCGTTCAACATTGCTGGGGGCGCCTTGGAATGGATCAAGTCCGTCAAGGAGGATTCGCGCCACAAGTAGGAGTCCAGCTGGGCCGGGGTTGTCTTCGTGGAAGCGACGCAGGAGGCGACTGGCCACAAGTTCGCACAGTGTCGCACGGGCGACATTGACGCTCTGGTGAACGAGATCAGACTGCTCTCGGAGAAAGTAAACTCGATTGGCGAGCAAGGAGTAAACTGACAAGATCATTCAGCTTGGTTCGCGAGTGCACGCTGCGGATCACGCCGGAAGGGGCTTACCGACTGCGGTGTCCTGAGGGTCGTAAAGCCTTTCGACTAGAGGTCTCACGAGGAGTGCATTCAGAGCAGGCTCGCGGAAGTGCTCGACCGTGTATGGATCGTCTACGCGTACGTTAGCCAGTCTGTTGCCCTCCGGCAGTCATTCACCTATTCCTCACCAATGCTCACAAGTACTAAGCGTCTTATGCTGCGACAGTGTTAGCCACTCTATACATACAGACATTAACAATTTTGCTTACCGGTGGATATTAACATAAACTGGCAAAGGTTCTAATAGAAAGCGGCCATCCGGTGACGAGAGAAACGGCTCGCTCTCAGCCGTCGCCTCATCGACACTGACCCTGTCCTCGTCGAGTTCCATGAAATTAAACGCAAACAGAATCGCGCTAAGGCCGGCAAATCATCATTCCAAAATTCCGAGTTACAATAGCGCAAAGTGGTTGAGGTCTACATGAAGACCAGATTTAGATCCTTCGCAGTTATAGATGTAGCTGCGGTCGCTTTTCGAACCGGCAAGAAATGGCGAGTTCTAGAGTAACGTTGGAATCAGTTGGATCTCGCCAGTAGGGAGGGTCCGTCTCACCTCCGATGCGGAGTTGAAGCGATTCTTCGGATTGGTGGAGGCAGGTGCAGCCGTAGTCCCAGTTACAACCGCGTCTCCCGAAGAATTGGATAGCCTTGCATCCGCGCTCGTGAACCTTCTCGGGTCTGCCGCCAGAGCTGCAGTCGAAAAGCCACGCGCAGCGCGCTTTGGTGGACCGAAGAATGCGCACAGGCAGCAGCCAATTACCGTGCCTAGAGGAGAGTCTGCCCGCTCGGCTTCGATAAAGAAGTGCAGCCAGCGAAGCGCGATTTTTATAGAATAGTACTAACGTGTCTGGTCAATAGCTTCACCGATAGCGCTTCTGTGTTTATTCACGGGCACGAGGCTGCCGATCGAGGACAGAGCTAGGCCAGACTAGGGAGCGGCCCCGGTGCGGCATCGTTCCAGACCCGCGTGTATGCGTGACTGGCCCAGCAAACTTCCGCTCTGGGCCTGGAGCAAGGACCCTGCCAAGCTCATCTTGGGATCTAATTGGCGGTGTGCTCCTCAATGACAGGGAATTGTGGGGGGTGTGGTTGGTTCTTCGGTATTGTCCGTAATTATATGGGTTTGTTAACCAAGTTCATGATTCCTGAAACGGGACACGCCGACAGCTTCATCGTCAGGCACGGCAAGCCCAGGCGAGGCCAACTCGTCACCCACCTGAAAAAGGCTATCCTGCTCACATGACAAAAGTTAGTTTTTCTCTATTAAAACTATTTTAAAAAATGCCGCAAGGCGGAAGAACAACGTGCGGCAGCTGACGGCTGACCTTTGCCAGAAGTGTGGCATGCGAATGATAAAAGGCTACGGATACACAAGCAGGGACGCGTAGCCCTCCCCCTCCATTCAATCTTCCTCTTACCACCCGTTTGCATCGACTTTGGATGCACGCTTCGCCATCCGTGCCTCACTAAAGTTCCTTGTGCAACAGTACAAATCTTTCTTGCTCGTACATCGCTCATTTCAGTACCTGGATTCGATATTTCGAGACATCTTCCCACGTAGCATCTGAAACTCCAGCGCCACACCCAGAGACACTCGACCGCCAACTGCTCCTAAGTCTGCAGCAATTCTCATCACGAGGACCCACCAATAGAGACATGGCAAGCGAGACAACCACCGAGGCTGCCGAAAAGGAGGTCGCCGACCGCGAGACACGCATCACTTTTCATGACGATGTGGACGAGTCTCGAGTTGGCCGCGGCCGAACCATCACTGGACGTACAGGCGATGGCTCCCGCTCGCGCTCTCGTAGGCGCTCGCTGAGCAGGACGTCTTCCATTTCCCGCGCCAACCTCCCTAGCTCCCCCTATTCAGGTATCCAGATCGAATACCGCACCCTTTCCATCCACGCCGCCGAGTCTCGCAATGTCGCCAGCACTCAAACGGCCGACTTCAAGACTGGCGAGAAGGACGACCAAGACTACTTCAACAAACTCAACTTCCACCAGCTCAGCCCTGACCAGATCTGTCAGCAGCTCAATGTCGCCAAGGGCGAGGGCCTGTCGGACAGTTCTGCTGCACACCGCATCCAGCGCGATGGCAGGAACACGCTCCCCAAGCCGAAAACCAACTACTGGAAGAAGATGCTCTTGTACCTCTTCGGAGGCTTCTGTTCCGTCCTCTGGGTCGGTGTCATTATCTTCTTTATCTGCTGGCGCCCCTTGAGCGACCCGCCCTCCCCGACCAACCTTGCCCTCGCCATTCTCGTCATCATCGTCATCCTGCTGCAGGCCGGCTTTTCTGCCTTCCAGGATTGGTCCACCCAACGGACCATGAAGTCCATCACCGACCTCCTGCCCTCGGAAGCCCTCGTCCTGCGCGAGGGCCAACTACAGAAGCTACGCGCCACCGAGCTCGTCAGCGGCGACATTGTGCATCTCCAGATCGGCAACAAGGTCCCGGCTGATATGCGCCTGCTAAGCCACTCGGGCGATATTAGGTTCGACCGTGCCGTCCTGACTGGCGAGTCCGATGAGATCGAGGGCGCCGTCGACATGACAGACGAGGGCTTCCTGGAAAGCCGCAATATTGCTCTCATGGGCACCCTCGTTGTAAATGGCAGCGGTGTGGGTGTCGTGGTCTTGACTGGAGCACGATCCGTCATGGGCCGCATCGCCAAGGCAACGGCCTCGGCAGAGGAGCGCCCGACTCTGATCCAGCGCGAGATCTGGCGCTTTGTTCGCATCATTGTCTGCCTAACCATCGTCCTCGCCTCACTCATTCTCTTCAGCTGGGTCGGCTGGCTGAGGCGTGACCACTTTGCCTACATGAACGTGGTTGCCATGCTCAACGACGTCATGGGCTGCGTAGTGGCCTTCATCCCCGAGGGTATGCCGGTTGCCGTCGCCCTGACGCTCATGATGGTGGCTCGTCGCATGAAGGCCGTCAACATCCTTCCTAAAGGCCTCTCGACTGTCGAGACACTAGGCTGTGTCAACATCATTTGCTCCGATAAGACCGGCACGTTGACGCAGAACGAGATGCATGTCAACTCTGCCTCCTTCATCGACCAGCCGATTCCAGTTACAGAGTTTCAGCACAACCTCGAGACGGAAAGCACCAACCCGAACGTTCTGAAGCTCTTCCAAGCCGCGCTGCTTTGCAATGATGCGACGTTCGATCCATCCACAATCCACCTGCCTGTTCCTAGCCGCCAGGTCCAGGGCAATGCCACCGACGCCGCTGTCCTCAGGTTCGCATCTATGACGCAGAGGAGCGAGAAGGTGGCGACGACGCTTCCCCGCGTGGCTCAGATCCCGTTCAACTCCAAGAACAAGTGGATGCTGACGGTTCACCAGGAGTCAGAGGCCGCCGTCGCTGCTAAGGAGTTTCTTGTCTTTGTCAAGGGTGCTCCGGACGTCCTCCTACCAGCCTGCACCAAGTACTGGTCACTCAAGACGCAGTCGGTGCAGAGTCTGGACGCTTCCGCACGGGCTGCTTTCAAGCACTACCAGGATTCCCTATCGAGGAATGCTGAGCGTGTTATCGTACTTTGCGAGAAAACCATGAGGCCCCTCAATACCCCCAACACGAACGCTTTCAGCGACGAGATTGCCGCGAACGCCATCAGCGGCCTTACCGTCATCGGAATTCTTGGAATCATCGACCCGCCCCGTCCTGAGACCGCAGCTACTGTCGCCGAGTGCCGTCGCGCGGGCGCGAGATTCTTTATGGTTACTGGCGACTATGGCCTCACCGCCGCCGCCGTTGCGCGCAACACAGGCATCTTCACTAAAGAGCGCGACCCGGATACGATCGAGACCATAAAGTCTAAAGAGAGCCCGGATGCCCAGGAGCTGAGGGACTCCCGACTGAATGGAGAGCAGCGGAGTCTCCTGCTCGAGGGCCATTCGCTGGCAAGTCTCGTCAACGAGGACTGGGATCTTATTTGCGAGTATGGTGAGATCGTCTTCGCCAGGACCACTCCCGAGCAGAAGCTGCGCATCGTGGACGAATTCCGCAATCGAGATAATGTGGTAGCGGTCACCGGCGACGGTGTCAACGACGCTCCAGCCCTGCGCGCCGCCGACGTTGGTGTAGCCATTGTCACGGGCAGCGACGTCGCCATTGAAGCAGCCGACCTGGTTCTCCTGGATAAGTTCGACTCTATCATTGAGGCTATTAGACTGGGCCGGCTCGTGTTCCAGAACCTCCAAAAGGTCATTGCCTACCTGCTCCCCGCTGGAAGCTGGTCCGAAATCTGGCCCGTCCTCGTCAACGTCTTCTTTGGCGTGCCCCTACCCCTGAGCTCCTTTCTCATGATCATTATTTGCGTCTTCACCGACCTATTCCTCTCCCTGTCTTTGATCATGGAAAAGGAGGAGTTTGACCTGCTTTCTCTGCCGCCCCGCAACCACAAGCGCGACCATCTCATCACCACCAAGATCTACATCCAGGCCTATATTTTCACCGGAACCATGGAGACGTGCACAGCTCACGCCATGTACTTTCTGTACTACTGGAAGAAAGCGGGCATCCCCATCAGCCAGCTGTTCTTCCTGTTCGAGGGTTACACGGGGGGGTTCCACGGATACACGCAAGACGAGCTCAACAACTTCAACGCCGTCGGGCAGTGTGTCTACTTCGTCACTTTGGTCATCCTGCAGTGGGGCAACATCTTGTCCGTACGGAACCGTAGGCTTAGCATTCTCCAGGCCGACCCCTTCACCAAGAAGAGGCGGAACCCGTGGCTGCTTCTCAGCATGGCCATCAGTCTGGTGATTGCGGTTTTCGTCACCGAAGTCCCGGGCATCCAGAGCCTCTTCGGCACTGCCTCGGTGCCGATCGAGTTCTGGCTCATCCCACTGCCTCTTGCCCTGGGCATTCTGTGCATGGACGAGATCCGCAAGTTGGCTGTTCGCCTGTTCCCCAAAGGGCCCATTGCGAAAATCGCATGGTAACATATGTTATGCGGCCAGCTCCCCGGCCGCACAACAATATCCAATCTGGACAGAGACGAAGAATATGATTTTGGCTTATACAGCGGACTATAAGAAATTGAATAATGGCTTGCAGTCTGCGCATATCAAAGCGGACGGCTTGGCCCTACGACTTTGAACGGATGATACTGTAGAACTGTGCGCTCAAGTGATTTGCCCAAGAATAAGCTCAGAGTCTCCGATACTGCATGTGCGTCATGACAATTGTTTCATCCATATGCTCACGATCCGCCAATGACGGAGGCAAATTGGTCTGCGCCCCCACTGCCGGAGCTGGAACTGGAGGCCACTTGTGTGCCACAGTGACTTACGGTTGGGCACTTGGCCTTATCTGGCGCCTCTCCTCCGCATACTAGGGGGGCCTAAAAGTCGGCCCCCCGCACTTGATTCTCAAGCACGGGGGGTCAATTGACCAGGAAAGGGTGCGCTGACCGGGAAAATCGGGGTACATAGAAAAAGCCAATTTCTCATAGTAAAAATAGAGCGATTGAAGTATCGTTTTTCCCCCCGTAAGCGCATACACCCCGTCAACCTAATTATCTACAAGAATATTATCAAATGAGGGCATCCGCACTCGGGGCTGCCTCGTTAGCATCTTCAACTTTGATAACCTCGTTCTCATCGCCTTCTGCCTCTATATCATGGATTTGAGTAATCTCAATGCCGTCAACCTCGAGAGAAAGCGCCTTACGGCTGCTAACGCGATCGTGATACTCTGTGGCGAGCAATAGCACCGCATCGTCAATAATATCGACGTCATATTCCTCGGGCCAGGTGAAACTATTCACGATCTTTCCTTTGTGCTTGAGCTCGCGAAAAAGGCGATAATGTAAGCAGAGCTGTTCCGGGTTATCTAAATACGCGCGGAAGTCCGCCTTCGTAAGGCCGCCTCGTCGCCGCATCTCCGATAACCTCCACTTCGTGACACTATTCCGAGCAACGCTTCTAAGATCGCGCATCCATCTTCTCACGAAGGGAACCTCTTCACGAGACCTCTTTTTTCGTATCCGGCGCGCCTCATCTTCTTGTGAAGCGCGCCGGTTATATTCATCGCGAGCCACCCGCACCCGAGCATCGTGGACACTTAGGGGGCCGAAGCGGGCAACAACTTGGGTGCCTTCTTTTAACGTAGATCGCCGCAGCTGCTTCTCTTTGATGATAGCCATCTCAGACGTGGCCATAATGCCATTCAGAGCGAGAATGCGCCCAGCGCGATTGGCCTTCGAAAGAACATGCCTGACTGACGGGGTCAACGGCACATCAGACTCGAGGCATCCCTCGATCCGTATCTTCACGTACTGCTGAAGCTGCGCAAGGAGCATCAAGCTGTGCTTTGGTGTTGTGACGCTATTCCAATCGAATAGTGGCTTCGTTAGGGGCGTGCGCGGCGCAGGGGCACAACGCGTGCCCCTTGGTGTGACCGCCGCTTCGAGTGCCCTTATGATATTCTCGTCATATTTCCCGGCGCCTACAGCGCCGGGAAGATCTTGCTTATCCACATCCTGAGTCAATGAAGATAACGCATCTTGAAGCTGATCAAGAACTATCGCCGGATTGTACGGGAAAAGGCCGCATTTTTCCCAGGATGAGAGTATCGTGTGTTTCTTAAAGGATCGTGTGCGAATCTCTTGAAGATGATACAGGAAGTCGGTCTTATTAAAGTCGGCAGCGCCGTCGGCGATCTCGCGATACAACACTTGTTGATGCCAGTGTTTATACGAGCGGAAAACACCAACATCTAGGGGTTGGAGATAATGCGTGAGATGCGGCGGCAACGGGAAGAGCTCGATATTGTGATCGTGACAAAAGTGAACTATCTCCACTGTGAAGTGATTATCACAGCCGTCCATAAGGATTAGCCTCGTATCGGTCTTGACCCGGGGCCTCGTGTGAAGCTCGAAGTGTTTAATCCATTCGATCGCGATAATATCATTAGTATACCCCTTCGGACTAGTCGTGATAATTGTATCGCCGTCGAGGTCGTTGTCGACCCAGCGGACTGGGATTTGAACGCCTGGGAGAATTAGGAACGACGGAATCACCTCTCCAGAGGCAGATATAGCCTCAATTGCGGTCACAGAGACAGTATCGTGTGCGTCAGTTAATACGGGCTTGTCTATTTCGTTGAAAGTCCACAGGAATGTCCCCTTCTGGAGGTAGCCAACCATAAAGCCGGTCTCGTCGAAGTTCCAGATGTTGTCGCGTTTGATGCCGTGATCGGCGATAAAGTTAGACCAAGCCTTAAAGAAGGCATCAACGCTAGCCCGGTCTTGCATAGCTTTACGTTTAGCGTCTCTAGAGACTGCCCTCCGGCGGTGGAATATATCCCTATGCCGTCGCATGAAGCGTTGAGCCCAAGATCGCGATGCCCTCGTCTCTCTCTCCTTAGCACGCAGAATAGTGTTGGCGTGCTGTTGAAGCGATCGCCGCTGAATGTGGTGACCTTGAATAATCCGACGATGTGCCCAACATATCACCTCGGCCTCTTCTTCCGGCTGTAGTAGCGTGAAGTTGCCTCCATTCTTACTCACCGGGTGATGCCCCTTTATACGAGACCAGAGTCGTTTATACGGCACACACAGCGCAATAGCGGCAGCCTTAATCGTAGGGTAATAACCCTCTTGGAATAGCTCGGCCGCCGCAACGGTGCGCGTCTCGAGGTTTTCCGCAGTATTCTTCGAAAAGATTGTCTTCCCTGTATCCGAATTAATCCACCTATCAATGGCAGACTCCTCATCGCAATCAGAAGACATCGTGATAGTTTGAGCGCGATTGGAATTAAATTGGAGTTTTGGCGATATTGCGAAGTTGCGGCGACGCGACGCATCTCGTCGCCCTACCGACCGTTACGCGATAGCTTCACATTCTTAGTAGAATAGGTGGGGAGACTTGATGCTAGTACGAAGGGTTTGCAGCTAAAATAGTCTACCTACCATTACACACAATTTGGCGTGGAAAAGAAGTAGCTACGTTCCGTTTCCCGGTCAGCGCACCCTTTCCTGGTCAATTGACCCCCCGTGCTTGAGAATCAAGTGCGGGGGGCCGACTTTTAGGCCCCCCTAGTAGTCCCTGGTCCCCTTAGTTCAGACGATTGACTTCACATGGAACAGGGATGGCATTAGGCAATGAATTGAGAATTATTCGACGAAAAACAACCCAATGTCTAAATGAGCGGGTGGACGAAATCATCCAGTTCTTTATTTGAAGGACAGGTCGAATTAATAAAAAGATGGCTTTGAGGGTACCCGTAGGCTCGTGTGTGCGGGCGGAGCCCTTCGCATGCCAACTAGACGCCTTCGCCGTCTAGTTGGCCTCCGAACCCTGGGACGGTATCACAATCCCGGGACAGGAATTCCCCGCCAAATTTGCTCAAACTCGCACCTTTACACCTACTCTACACGCTTCGCTATTGCGATTAAATTGTCGCGCCCGAGATTAATCCAAAGAGAATTGAAAGGGCTCTCTAGTCAAATTTAGTATAAAATTTTCCCTTGATATTTTTAATTTTTCCGAAAATGCGGAATTTCGGCAATTTTGTTCAAAAACTTACGGGAAATCGACGTGAGTACTTGATTACCCCGCGTTAGTTGTGTGCGCGGCCGGTACCTTTGTCCCGGGATTGTGATACCGTCCCAGGGTTCGGAGGCCAACTAGACGGCGAAGGCGTCTAGTTGGCATGCGAAGGGCTCCGCCCGCACACACGAGCCTACGGGTAGTTATAAGAGGAATTCAGGTATTAGATCGAGAGTAAATTGTACGTACTTGCCCCGGACTCTCCAGTCATGGACGTGCGAGAGCTTACATACATCCAACTTTTTGGGCATGTACCTCTTCCCTGTAGCCACGACGCTTCTTCCCGTTGCTAGCACTCCTAGTTGCTAGCCGTCCGGTCCATACGATCTGGTCTCTCATCCGAGTTTTGAACGGACCGGTTTTGCTTTAGTCAGCATTTTCCAGCGACAGCGGCTCTCACTTTCAGGATTTCCACCTACCCGTTGGCTAGGCCCTGTGGGGGCCAACTAAGCGCTGCGCACTTAGTTGGGCACAAAATTGTGAGACAGCTACAAAACTGTGAGACAGCCAAATACAGCCCCACTATCGTAGGTACGCCGTTTTGTATGTAAATTTGGCGGCATTCGATGTCAGCCACGTAGAATCGCGTCACCAGCATGACTCAACGCGTCGAAGAAGCCGCTTTCGCGGTAATCCACTCTCGCGAGCTTGCCCAAAGGCCTCATCGATCTGTAAAGCACTCAAAGAAGCCTCTCTCGATCCGAGTCGCCGCTACGGCTTACGGCGTTGCCCCTGCCACGCTGGCGCGCGCCGTTAAACGCCTAACATCACAAGAGACGCTCGCGGCGCCAGTCGGCCGACCCCCGATCTTCAACAGCGACGAAGACGATGCTATCGTGGTGTATATAATGTGGATGGAGCAAGGAGGGTTTCCGGCCACGAGACAGCAGATTGAAGCCGCCGCGATGACGCTCCGGCGCCGGCGTGACCCTGAGGCGCCCATGCTAAGCCGGAGCTGGTATCGGCGATGGATTGAGGCACATCCGCAAGTTAGGAGGTCGACTGTGAAGGCCGTGGAGCGAGATCGCAAGTCCTTCGAGATGACAGACATCGAGAACTTAAGGAAGTTCTTTACGCGGTTTCGCAACCTCGTCGAGAGGCATAAAGTCGGCCCGTCAGATATCTGGAATGAAGATGAATGCGGCGTTCGAATTGGCAGCATTCGGGAGCGTATTACGGTCGTCGTCGTGCGCACAACGCGTCATCGTCGGCCAGAGGTTATTGACCCGGGTAATCGAGAATCTTGTACGCTTATCGGCGCGGTTAACGCGGTCGGAGACGCGATGCCGCCGTGGGTGGTGTTTAAGGTATTCCCAAGCGAGTCCTGGGCCGAGACTGAGGGTTCTGGTGATATCCGCTTCGCTAGGTCAGACACTGGCTTTAGCAACGCCGAGATAACTCTCGATTGGGTCCATCACTTCAATATTGTGAGCTGGCAGAGGTCCGCGCGCGCTCAGCGCACCGGGAAGACGCTAGAGCAGTGGTTTGGCTGCACCGCGTGGTGTACTAACCCGAATAACCTCACAGCCAGTTATTGCATGTTCGCTGGCTGTGGCTACGTGGTGACCGCTTGAACAGTTGAACTTCTTGGTTCGCTTCACGGAAGCCGTCGGCAGGACGGGCGGACGGAGTTTGTTGCCGATGGAGGTAATCAATTTACGTGCATGGTTGTAGTTATGCCTGTGTATGCGCATCAAACACGGCAGGTAGGCATGTAGCCGAGTAATAGCTGGCGTGTGAGTGAGGGAGCAGGTTTCTGCAGTGTTGCATACGGGACTTTTTTTTGATAGCGTGATGCCTGCGTCGTCCTGGAGCTGCCGGCTTATCGGCGAGCGAAGCGACAAGAGACAGCCAGCCAACCACGCGCCGCCAAGCCGTTGTTGCGACGCAGCTCCCACAGCGCCAGGACTCCAATTGGGAGCTCTCTGCACGCATCGCCAATTTCTTTGGGCGAAACCAATGTACTTCATACAGATGATGAAATATAATATCCAGCATCTCCACGCACTTGCACTTGAAACGCTTCCCGTTCAGCTGGGGTTCGAGGTTCCGTTCGTATATTGTCGCGTCCACGCTGTCTACAGCTCCACAGCAGCGACACGCTCCCCCACCCCCGGTTGCGCCAGGCGTCATGACAGCGCCAATCGGCTCCAAAATCTGGAATCTTGGTCCACCCTCCACACCGAAAAATGGAGGTAGGGCAGAAACCTACTCCAACGTCGACTAGAAGCAGGAGCTCCAATTCTGCCGACCCCGCAACTGTCGCTTCCAGCACCGCGTCGCTGCGAGACAGCAAAAACGGCAACAAAAGCAGCGGTGGCAACAGCGACAGCAGGACCTCGAGGCATGCGCAGAGCAAACCCGACATCACCCTCACGGCGAAGCCCTTTCGATATGCCGCCGACTCATCCTCCCAGGTCCATCTCGCCACGTCCAGGCGTTGCAGAGTCAAGTCCAATGCAAGTAGCATTCTGCCCCCCTGGAACCCACCGAGCACCACTACCGAGTTGTGCCGATCCACAACGCCTACAAGCCCAGCCTGGAATGGCAAAGGTGAGACGGCTTACCAGGTGAAGCTGCAACACGCGACGAGACACCCGGGCGATACGCACTTGTTAGAGTCCACTTCCCTATCGCTGGCAGCACTGCTGGCCGTCACCAACATCCCTCTCCAGATATGGCGCAGGCGCAGGCGCAGAACCAACAAGCCGCTGAGTGTCGACACCGAACAGCGAGTGTCCAAGGAGCTGAGCCTCCGTATGGAGCTACTGCTGTCGCCACCTGGCAATCTGCAAGACGGCGACCACGTCGACCTGAGCGTCAGGTCGGCTGACTCCGTCCGCTCCCTGGTGGGCGACTTCTTCTTCAGTGACACCATCTCCTCGGTTAAGACGCCTGTCAGCCTCATCTCCTCCCTGTTGCCTAAAAGACAGCTCAGTCCCGTTCGCAAGTCCCTGGAACCTGTATCCTCCCCCTCGGATGCGACCGACGACCACCCGCTCGCCGGCTCCGAGAACGTAACCGGTCTGCAAGATGAGGGGCTCGGCGCTTTTGAGCAGAAATCTCGGCCTGCAGAGTCCATTAAGCCGCTGCGGTCCGTCATCAAGTCTAATCCGGTCTCCTCCCTACGCGCTTTGCGGTCTGCCACCACGTCTGTCCCCAGCATCAACTTCCTCACTCGCTCCGTCGTCATCGATCCCAACGTTCCCTACACCGACGAGTGCCGACCCCCTGTCATGGAAGAGATGCCCTTGACCGAGCTGCGCCGCTACCTAAACCCCACAACGAGCACCCACTCGTCGCGGCACTTTTCGGCGTCGATCCAGATGCAGACTTACAAGACCAAGCGCTCCTGGCCACCGCTTTCATCGTTTAGCAGCGCGTACGCCTCCGCTGTAGCTGCCCCAGCCCCCGCCGTGTGCCCCGTCCAGTGCCAGCCGGCTCGTCCCGGCAAGCAGAGGCCGGTGCGAGGTATGCGCCAGCGCGGGATGCGTGAGAACTCGGATTTTATCCGTATCGCCGTCATGGAAATGGCCATGCGCAGGCGCGGCAAGCTCGACAGGCAGCAACCCGGGCGAGCACGCTTGGTCCTATCACCCAGGCGACCGCCAACGAAGCCCTACGAGATGGGGCCCAACGGGGTCCCGGTGCGGTGGACACCCCTTAGCTACTGACGCAACCTTGACTGGTATGCGCGAGATCCAAGCTTCGGAATCCATCGATTCGATCGATCATAAGCCCCAATCAATCCATCTATATCGATCATGGCCTTCAACCTATCGATATCGATCGATCACAGGTCTGAATCGATACGTTCGATGATCAATCACTAATAAATATTGTCCGCGGACTGCAGAACTTGTCTCCAATTATCCTCTTCAGGGAGTCTCGGAGGAAGAGTTGCTCGATATATGCCAGCCTTGCTCCATGATCGATGGCACTGAGCCATCCATAGCCACCGCATGACGCCGTAAGCGAGATCTGAGTGTCCTTATCATCCTTCCGCAGCTAGTAAAATCTCTCTCCGTTTCGGCAGAGGACGACGCAATAGTAAGAAAGTCAACAGTAATATAAAACAGCCAAGGAAAACGCACATACCGACGTTTCCGCACCAAGCAATAGGATCAGCTTGTACGCTAAATTGTCCACCAGTGGCTCCGAAAGGTACCGGTCAAGCTCGTCTTGTGCTGGCAGCGTGGTTGGCTGCGTCAAGTGTTGAGATTATCGCCCTTCGGGGTCAGCACAGACAAGCGACCGACTGAACGCCAATCGGCGGTCAATGTAGTCAAATGCACTGTTGAACCATACACTTCTTCTGTTGAGGTCTGATCTCACCATCGGTTCTCACCATTTCGATAATTCTTTGAACAGGTCAGGAACACTCGGCAGCTCCTCCCTTTGCCCTCACACTTATGTCAGGCGGCAGCTTCCTTGTCCGCTTCCTGCCGCGCGAAACAGATTTAAACCAATCTCCACCTTAAAAACAATATCTCATCGCAGAATCCGCACGAGAACGATCACTCGATCCCGGATGAGTCGATACGATGAGCTGCCCTCTTATCAGATTCGTCAAACGTGACTTGTGAAGCTCTGCCAGCTAATTTCCCACTTAGATTAGTTTCCTTCCCAAATGGTTTTGGCACACCAAGTCAGCTCTTGTGACGGCTGTGCTCTGCGGACTGCTCCTTAAGAGAGCTACGGTGACGGGAACCGTACCATGCGACGTTTGTTAGGGGCGGGCAGGCAGGACGATCTCGCTCAAATTAGGCCGGCGACTTGCGGACCGGACAAGCTTGCAGCACACGTTCAACACCCCCCACAGCACACTCCAGCTCTCTCGCAAAGTCGTCCTTTTTTTTCTGCAATATTCCACGCTTCCTCTTTCGGTTCTGGAGATTAGGGACTATCAAGCCCAGAGGCTGCCGACCGCGGAACTCCGCACGCTCGAAATCCACAACCATGAGCTTGCCACTATCTGGGTTGTACAACATGTTGCGCGGCTCCGCGTCACGGTGAAGAACACGCAACTTGTGCATTGCCTTGAAGATTTTGCTGACGGCGTCGTCGATTCCCGCTTTGACAGCCTCGTCAGTGCAGTGTAATAGTGGTTGTCCAGCCCAGCTGAGAAACAAGAAGTGCACGTAAACACCGCTGTCATAGTGGTATGGCCGGACCAAGTCTATACTGCCAAGACATACGGGGACGTATTTCCCTTGAATGGGCCGTAGTCGGTCGTACATCTCGTTTTCGTGCTGCAGGCAGGCAAGATCGAGACTTTCGACGCCCTTGGCAACGAGCGTATAGCCGTGAGATGACAGCCGCACCTTGAAGAGTGATCCGCGCGAACCGGATCGATGGATTGGCGCACAATCCGCATCGCGTCCTCGGTCCGTGGCAAGCTGGTCTCGCATGAGTCGGAGGAACTCGAGTCGGTTGATGTGGCCCTGCCCGTGATTGTCTGCGTTTGGGCAGCTCTCGTCCATAGGCCAGCCATATGCTAATCCCAGGAGACAACGTTGAGTACAGAATGGCCGGCTTTGTATGTCTGGCTTCGTCGCTGGGCCCGACTGCTGCTGCTTGCCTCGGTGTCGTCCACGTTTCCCACCACCACGGGAGCCCGTTCCCGCCACCGATGTTTTCCCGCCAGTGCGAGATTGATTCGGAGTAGGGGAAGGAGGATCTTCGTCGTCGTCCTCTGGCTGTCCAATGGTAGAACCTGGTGGCTGGCAGCCGGAGCGGGTCCGAATTGGCGATCTCTTGAAGCCCTTCCAACGCTGTGGCCTGTAAGGAGAGGCGCGCGGTTCCTTGCGTTTGCGCTCCGATGCGGGGATATTTCTCAGAATGTCGTCGTATTCGACAGCCCAAGTACCAAGCGTCTCGGCCTCGTCATGCCACGTCTCAGGCGGTGGCCTTGCACGGAGAGCTTGGAGAATGAAGGCGAAGACCTGCGCGACGGCCGTGCGATGGAGCCTTGTCTCCTCGTCGTACATCACGTCTTGATTGGGCACACATACCGAGAAATAGACCGTGGAAGGATCGTCTGGGATATGGAGGAAGACGAATGCCTGTCCCGTGCACACATAACCGTACTGTATGCCCTTGCCGATCATGTAGGAGAAGAGCTGAGTGACGACGGCAGCAGCGAGTCGCCTGGCTGTGAACGCGAAGCCCTGACCATCCTTGTTGATCACGTCACGTTCCGGGTGAATTTCCGATTCAAGGCCTGTGACGACTTCATCGATGCTCAGCTTGTGCGGCGCTTTGTATTCGATAGCGAGCGTTGGGACATCTTGGCCATCCGAAGTCCTGTATATACAGAACTGGTCCGCTCTATTGCCCTTGCCCCTCGCTCTGCGACGGGATTTAGGAGCCGATGGCGGCTTCAGAGCAGATGTCGTCGCCGCGGGTCCGGCACTACCTCTGCCAAGAGACATGTTGCCCATGGGCTCGGATATGGGGTCGTTGGTCGTACCGAGATTCGTATGGCTCTCGAACGTCACGGTCCCCTGAAGGCCGAGACTACTTCGAAGTAGCGGATCCGTGTATGCCCGGTCAACTAACTTCTGAACCGCGTTTTCGACAACGTCGCGCTCGAAATCCCGGAGCCCAAGTTCACTGCTAATGGGCTTGAGTAACGACTCCACGTATTCCATCTGATGCTGAGACGGGAATATGGGCTTGGAGAACAACTCGCCCATCGAGAGGTCGTCCCAGATCTCCTCCTGTCTCACTACAAAATCGTCCCACGGGATAATCCGTCGAGGGAAAATTCGGCCAGCCGGATTAGTAGTCTCGCCTTGTGTAGTGGATGATCGGTCAGTTATCACCTGCATAGCTAGATGGAGCGAGTGACACGTTTCGAGATATTGCTGAAGGGTCTGTGGCCGTGAGGCCACGGCAAGTTGTTCGGCCGCTTCGCGTCGACGTTGGTCCACCAATGCGCGACTTTCAGCTTCTTCGCGTCGGCGTTGCTCCTCTTCGCGTCGACGTTGATCCACCAACGCGCGACTTTCCGCTTCTTCGCGTCGAAATTGCTCCTCTCGGAGCCTTCGTCGCAGATTTTCAATATCATCCATTTTGATTTGTCGCGTAGGCAAACAGCCCGTTCGCCGGGCGACAAAACGTCGGACCTGGTGACTTCAATGTGAGGAGTTAAATGATTGCTGAGGCCAAGGGTACGCGAAGACGTCTAGCGTCGCGCCCCTAGAATGCATACCGTGGAGTTACTTCGGAGAATCATCGCATAGCTAGTGCCCGCATGGCGAGTCGTTGATTGGTCTCGCGTTCTGACTAGGCGGCGCCACAAGCTCGGGCCAACTCCACAAAGCCGTGAGTGACCTCAAGACAATTATAGCGCAGGCACGAGACTCTACCATGCGAGTCGCAAAAAAAAAATTACCGCCTCAGCGGTTACTTCCGGTGGCAGTTTGTGTGAGAGAAGGTGTCATGGATTTTGCTACTACCTGTCCACCTTGTTGTAAAGCAGAGTTGGGTAGTGGGCCTACTACTCGTGCCCGCCCCGACTTTAAGGGGATTCGCTTTCCCTTAAAGTGGGGGCGGGCACGAGTATGGAACGCGGCCATACTTCGGCTTTTAAATGTTCTACTTTCGCATGGAGCCATTCGGTTTAACTGGAGCTCGAGATGACATGCACGTGACCGGTTACACGTAACCTGACTTTTAGGACGGAACGTGTGTACCTGATGCGGGGCAATCCCAATCCCGACCCTCGTCAAAAAGAAAGCGTTGAAATGGATGGAAATCTGCGCCTGAACGACAGGCAACAATAACCAAAGGTTCGAAGCGACAGCTATGACTACGCTCCCCTACTTGAGCGCATATCCAAATTGCTACCGGATTCATTGCAAGCATTTCACCCCGACCGGAACCGGCAAAGTCGCCCAGCCCAGAGCAAAACAGCTCCCGATCCGTCTTCCTCGTCTGCGGGCTCAAGGTTCTAGTTTGGACTGCCACAGGGAGCTGGGGCAGGCCTTGTAGAAACAGCTCGATGGTATGGCGGTTTTACCGTGATCGTTCCATTCTAATCTCTGTGGCAGGCATTCGACCCCAAACCCCTCACGTCGACGGTCGACTTCGAAAGGGTCCCTGACAATCGTGTCGTGATGATTTTAGGGAAAGGGAGGATGGTCTACTGGAAGGGAGCCAACGTTACGGTTCTGGAAACAGACAGCATGGGAAATGAGCAGGCAACAAAACTTATCAACATGCCGGACGGGGAAGGCATGCTTGAAGAGGGCAGCAAGCTGTACGTTACACACGGGAAAGTGCTGGAGACGTGAGAGTGACGAGACATATATGGAAGACTATCGCTGTGCATTCAATTTCTTCTGTATCTCCAAACCCTTGTCTAAGCCGAGAGACAAGTTGACGATAGCTCCGTTTTTGGTCAGAATCATTGACACACAATCTGTCGTCGATTTTCTTTCTCTCAACTCCTTCTTCCGAACTGGACTCTCAGTAACAGCACGATAAATCTCGGAACCAAACACCTTCATGATCGCTTCATCTTGAGCGCCCTTCAAGGTAGCCTCCGCACTTGGTATAATAAGCGTTGTGCCTTCCTTCAGGACAATGTGTCGGACATCCTCTACCCATTCAACTTTTGCGTTGAACAGAGCCATTGCAAAATACTTCACACCCCAATCATGAACATCCAAACTCATCATGCAATCCACTAATCCTGCCCAGACGGGGAATACCATTGTCACGGATGCTTTCCAAGAGGTTACCCCATTACTTTGAATGGGAATGGTTCTGATCGCATCGCAAACATACTCATCAAAAATGATCGTGACTCCTGCCTGGGAGGCGTACTCGATGACTTCTCCTTGTCCAGTATGTGTGTTTAGATCCTTCGGATTTCTGTCGTGTATCGTATGTGTCTCGCACTCCGAAGTCAGATGTCCTCCAGACTGACTAGTAGTTCCGCAAACTGCATCATCAGCATTCTTGTTGTCCCTCCATTCACTGGGCTGGTTTGCAGATGCCTCTTCCCCAGCCGCTTGGTCTGGATTGTTTTGACCTTCATCGTAGATTTTTTCATCTTGAGCTGAAAGGAGTCAGTCATTGACCAGCATCTGCGCGAATAACGTACCTTCGCGGGGGACATTGTGGCGAGTGGCAAGCGATCGAAGGACTTGACTGCCTAGGGGCAGTTGATCCTTTTTGACCTCAAGTTCGTGAATGAGAGCTGCGCGTTCACGCTTCCTCATGCCAACGACACGAACCTGCCCAAGAGCAACCGCACATGCTAGCATAATGTGTGGACCACACTTGCGATGCACGCTATGAAGAAAGAGTTGGTACGTCTGGCGCTTACGCGAGCCTTGCATCTGCATCAAGAGAGCATTAGCCTCAGCAACGCGCTTTTGACCATTGTCCCTCAAGCATTGAACAGCTAACAATGCATGGGCACACTCGGTGATAGTGGCCAACGCATCGCTGCTTGTCATCGACTGACGCTGTCTCTTAGAAGCTTCCATTGCGCAGGAACGGCTGTGGCGTCGCAGTTAACTTTTTTTATCGGTGTGGAGTCAAGATGGTTATTCTGGAGGGAAATATGGAGGCAATTGGGAAGTGCGCTGCTTATTATGCAAGTGCGGGGTCGCTAGCGTAGCGCTCGTCTCCCGAGATGTTCTAAAGTTAGTCCGAGGCGCTAAAGGACGGGGGAGTGGAGTTTCAGGAACGTAATCCACTAACCACCCTGCATTAGTGTACCTCACTTTGCAGCCTGTCATGCCTGTCAGCCTGTCTAGGACCAATTTGTGTCTTGTGCCTGAGAAACTCTCTCCCATATTTTGAAGTCACCAGGACAATCACCTCATTGCTTGTCAACCTTCTTTCGCCATGGTGGTTACTTTCTACAGCCTCGATAATGCAATCAGCTCGTTTTTCGAATCAAATACAACCGCAACAAGACAACAATGCGATGATTTCGCCCTTTCTCGCGCTGGTGGGCAGGTCAATCCTGTCCAGATACAGGGGACGTTCAGCTATACCTTGACAGCCGGAATAAACAAGTTGAAGGTCTTCCAGTTCCGAGTCGAGGACTCTAGCTTTGACATAGACATTGTGAGCCTAGCCAAAGCAGTTCATCCGCAAGTCGTGGCTGGCTGCAAGTATCACGGAACAATTGGATCATCGCGACCACTCCACGTCTACGAGATGGACAAACTTCCCGGGACTACTTATATTATGGTGCGCAATATCTCCGTTGTACAGCCTCCGGACTCCGTGTTCCGGCAGCGTCGCACCGTGGAAGACCTCGCGAGGTGCGTCCAGATACTCATCGCCATGTTTCAAGTTGGAACTGACGGTGTGAACAGCTTCTTCGCGCAGTCATGGAATAGCAGCCAACAGTTGTGTCCAGACGACAAAGCTGCCTTGTTTGCAGAGTTTCACTCCAAACTTGACCTACTTGCTAGATCCCTACCGTCACGATTTACGTCGAACTTGAGCAGAGTTCGTCAGCACCTTCCAGCCCTCTTCTCAGGCGCATTTCCTTTCGTTCTCAATCACGGAGACCTCTGCGAAATGAATCTCCTCGTAAACCCAGAAACTGGAAATATCACGGGAATTGTTGACTGGGCCGAGGCAAGAATTCTTCCGTTCGGCTTTTCCATATGGGGACTCGAAAACGTTCTCGGCTACATGGATTCTGAGGGATGGCACTATTACGATAACCACCGTGAACTCGAAAACATCTTCTGGCAAACTTTCTTGGGGGAAGCCCGTAATGCTTCGGATACTGACTTGCAGTTGATCAGAGCTGCGAGGATGGCAGGCTTGTTCTGTCGGTATGGCTTCATCGTAGAGGGCAAAGCTATGAAGGGTGTGGTGGACCAAAATGATGCTTCTTCTCTCGCATATCTCGATGCTTTTTGCATAGCTGGTGACTGGGTCACTGCGACGTGAGCCATCTCGATGTTGCGTTGGATAATGGCGTGGTTGCGTGTTACGATCAAGGCCGATATGGACAACCAGAAGGGACTTGGAAGAATAGTTAATTATCGACTTCTTAAGGAAGAGAGGAAGAAGAAGAGGAACTACAGGAAGGAGGAAGCAGTATATATACATAATGGTATGTGGAGGTGGATACCGTAACATTGCGTAGACAGAAAAAGACGGTCTCACCTGAAACCCATTTAGTTGGACTGTTTGTCGACCGATTAGTGATTGATCATCTCAAATGCTGCCTTTTGATTCCTATTGAACCCCGTTCGGTCTGCATCTGACTACGGGACGTCATGTCAAGTCGTTTTGTTTAATCGAGACTGACGGTCACGGGCTGGGCCCGAGGTAGTGCCACTGGTAGTGGACTCGGTTTTACCGGGTCTGTCAAGGCTTAGGCCCCAGGGTCGAGGCTGCGCCTCGAGCTCCTCCTTCTTTCTCCTCAGCTTTAGACAGGCAACCCCAAGGCACCTGCTTGTTGAAGAAACTCCGGGTCAGCTTTTCAGTGGAGGTTGCACAGGCTCGGTCTATTTATTCAACCTGAACAAATATACACAAGATTTGGTAATGACAGCCATGAGATTCTCCATAATGGGCGTGATCAGGTACATCGGCTAACCAGGGATAATGTAACGGGCAAGCCGCTTCAACGGCGGCTGCGCCGCCTAGCTTCTAGAACCTTCCATTGGCTCGAAGCTATAAAATGCTCTTATGCTCTTATGTAGTAGATTCTCTTTCTTTCTTCTCTATCTTGATAGTAAACAGCATAGGGACTAGTTAGTTGAATCAACTCACTAGAGGCCTTTCACAGATAAAAGCACTTAGCGGATAATATCCTCAGCCCTGAGGACATACATGAGAGAATCCTCCTTTCCAATTTTTCCATCAGTGAACACCTGATGAGTTTCCCTCACAGTCTTGGCATGGCTTTGATTGCCCTTGAGCTCAGTCATGCCTGGCCCGTTGAGAGCGAATCCCGTGACGCGGTAAGACGTCCACTTTTTCACGTCTCTCGCGTCCAACATGACGGTGCCGTTATCCTTCACGATGAACTCGCACATCATCTCTGGAATTTCTTTGCCAAGAACTTCAAGCCCGAGCAGATTCGTCAGGTTGTTGGTCCGAAGATACTCGATAAACTCCTGAAAGAACACGGGGTCGACGCTATCCAGATTCATAGTTGGTCCTTCGCGGTACTCGTACGCCTGCATCTCGCCGCTGTCAGTCAGCCTGAAGATATGGCCGTGGATCTCTGCGGGCTCGAGGTCGTTGATGCTGGTGGGCTTGGTCCAGCACCCGCGAACGGACGCGAGGGCAGTCCCAAGCATGACGTTGCCTTCAACAAGCTGGAAATGTCCATGAATCAGATGTACTCCGAACTTATCCTGAACGTTAAAACGCTTGAAGAGATTGGCCAGCTCCTGAAGGTGAGCCTGCTGCACATTAGGCTGGTCTCCGTCGTCTGGGAGCAAGTTGTAACTGTTGAGACGGTCAGCATAGGGAATTTCACCACTTAGCTCCAAGCCACCAACTTACGCCAGGGATGACTCCTTTAGGTCCTTGACTGTGGGAGGAACATGAAGGCAGGGGATGACAATGGGGGCTTGGGCGACGACAGCCATGACGAAGACGAGCGTTATCAGATGTAATGGTAAGCAACTTGCTACGATGGCAGTAGTTGATGGAGCTCAGAAGACTGTCACGATGATACTGCTTCAAGAGAAGACGATGGGAAACACCTAATCTTAAATAGCAAGGAAGAATAGCAACAGATGTGCCATCATCTCGTATTGAAAGGAGCCGCTGGAGAGCAGGCAGACCGCTCCGATTGGGTATGGCTCATAGCGGAGAATATGCAAGTTCAGCAATACCCTATGAGCCATGGCTGCCTGATTGATGTTAAGCGCGCTAGAACAGATTTGAGCCACACATATGAGTGCTACATCTGGGATAGGCAGCCAATAAGGAGAGAAAGTGCCCAGGCACCGAGGCCAAATGCAACCATAACATCTGTAACCGCGTACCTGAATGGGACTCGGATTGCCACCAGAATTGCCACCAGAATTACCACTAGCATCACTGCCAGCATCACCATAAGTATTATCATAACTATTACCGCAAGTATTACCGCAAGGAATCACCGGCGCCGCAGATTGCCACCAGGGCGACTACCAACCCAACCACAAGAATGACCACCAAGGAACCATCACCGCTGAGCTGCAACCTGAATGGTTTACTGCATCCAAATTGAACAGCTGGCCTAAGATCACGGATAGCCTCATTCATTTATCTGAACCGAGAAGGACAGGCAGAAACGCCTTACTGCACGGCTTCAACTGCATATTGCATTGTTGTGCGACCTACACTTCAGAACCGAGGTCATGTTTTCGCGCAATCCATCTACCGGCATGTGGGTTATTGTTGACCGATGTCCTTGTGATGGATGATTGCGTATATATTCTGGAGACACCCAACCGTTATCTGTCTGGATTGTCCTTCCCGGCTATGCTATGCTCGGTTGCCTACCTCGTCTCCTACACTCTCTGTCTTGAGAAGCCCATCACAGTTCAAATGCAGCACAAGTTTAGTCATGGCCAGGTCACAGAGGCAGGAATCATGTTCGCCGTGACGACGGTTTTTCTGACCCCTTACCTCTACTGGATGATCAAGGTCAGGCCACGAGAAGTCCCACGCAGGCGAACTTTGGCGTTGATCTCCACTACTTGCTTCTTCTTGGGTACCGGGCTAGTGCTTGCCACTTTATTTGGTGCTGCGAGGAATGGGCTTATCCCTAAAGCCCTTGCCTATCCTTTCTTCACAGCTTGGAAAGGAGCGACCGTCTTATCCCTTTGAGTGCGCGAAGGCCGGTCTGGGGTCACAAGCAGGGGATATCAACCAATGATACATAGCGCTATGGGCAGTACTTGAATTTACTAGCAAATTAGGCTATGATTGAAGTCCCAGCAATACAAGCTTATACAAATAGCTACTTCACTCTCACCACAGCCTAGGTCTATTTTCTTTGGCATCTTATTGCCGCTGGCTGCCAATAATGGTATACATTAGCTTTATAAGTGAGGCTGCCTAGCCTTATACCCTTGATAAGTAATGTAGCGAGACCCTTTCGAATGCTTGATGTGTTTATGTTGCGATAGAGGCGTTACTAGGAAAGTTGACTGTTGAAGGCTTTGCTGATGCTGCTAGCCCCTGAATGCGTATCCGACATGTAGCTACGTATTGTGGGGCTTGTGACCCCAGACCGGCCTTCGCGCACTCAAAGGGATGTGTCGACATTATCGAGGTAGTGCCCAGTGCAGGCTGTACTATGTTATTGTCACGTATAAGGATGTATCAGGGGTCTGCAGAAGAAAAACGAATAACGTCGTTGGTAAGCAGTGGCGTCGACCCTTCTAGATGACAACGTCATCTAGGCGGCCTGGGTGGCGACATGACATCGCCACCCCAAGGCAGCCACAGGTGACAGAACTAAAATATGCTGACACCCTCACCGGAGGTGGCCTCGTAACGCGACACTTTCCCTTCGCGTCCAAAGAAGGCGACCAGAAGGCGAAAGCAACCAATGACAAGGAAGCCTTGCATACATGGACACAAGGAGGGGCTAGGACGAAAAAGGTAATCCTTAAACAACCAATCGGAAGGCGGGATTTAGAAGTTTTGGGGGATTTTAGGTTCTCCAATCAGAAGCCAAGATTTTCGAACCAATCAGAAGCCTAGATTTTCGAAGGGTGAAGTGGTTTTTGGGGTTTTTGGGTTTTTTTCCTGTCCAGACGAGGAGAGGCAACCCAACGGGGGTTGCGCAAAGAGCCTTGAGGAACGAAAGTTGACGCTGGACTTGGAGAGAGACAGAGGCAAGAGAGCAGTAGTGTTAAGGCTAAGAGTGGTGGACTGAGTTTTGGGGTGGGGGGGCTAAGGGGACCAAAAACTAGGCCAGGCCGGCTTCGGGAACATCACCCTAGCCAGGTCCTCTGCATCAAGGCCCCTAATCAAGTGCTGGTCGCGACGGGCGAACTTGGCGGGCACGCCAGGGGTGACAAAGAAGATCAAGGACACGTCGCTGCCGACATTCCTGTCGTACTGAAGAGGCCTGCGACGGCTACCAGCACTGCTGGTATCATCACAAGCAGTGCTGGGAATCATCACAAGCAGTGCAGGGAGACGACATTGCAGCTGAGGTGGTCGAGCCGCTCCTTGGGGGAGGGAAGGAAGGAAGGAAGGAAAGGAAAGAAGGAAAACCAAACCAGAGGCAACCCCAACCCCACTTAAAGGCCTAAGCAGGGGAAAGGCCAGGAAGCATAGCCGAAGCGCACCTAGGCCTGATAAGACAGTTCCCGACGTCGCGGTGCGCGTCGCCGAACGGCATTACGCGCATCGCCGAAGAGTGTAGAGGAGGGCTGGCTGCTACCCGATGTTGGGGTTGTCGGGGGTCTAAGCTACGGTGGACGAATGATGGGCTGACAAGTTCAAGGAGCATGGGTTTGTGACGTGACGAGACATGGTTGGCGGAGAGGCTTCTTCCCGTTTCCCTACCTCCAAAAATAGAAATGAAAGAAAAAACAGGAGAGGCGAATCGGTCGCCGGTCGCCGGTCGCGCAGGAAGGAGGGGAACTGACAATAGCATTTGGCAGAGGGAAGGAACAGAGGAGCTTGCTAGCAAAGAAAAACGAGACAAAACTAATAGAGGCTACCCTGCGGCGAAAAGAGTAGTAGTATTTATTTCGCCCGGAGGGAGGTCCCTATCCCTTCTAATGCGCGAAGGCGTCGCACGAGTCACGCACAAGGATTGTAGCCAATGAGAGGGCTCGCATTCAAGGGTACACTCGTGGCCGGCTAATTCATACCGTGATATTTGTACCAGCAGCTACCTACTCTACATAACGCTACATTGCACACATCACAGCCAAATCGCGACTGCC
>KQ030684.1:0-43555 GCA_000956045.1 Hirsutella minnesotensis 3608
AGCTCCTCGCTCGAGAGCGTTTCTTCACTCGGGCCCCCCTCGCCTTTGCCGTCTATGCCGACTTCTCCGCCGTCGTTGACGAGATTTACCAGACGACTGGACCGGCTGACCACGCCATGCGCATGATCCCCTGCTGCCTCGTCGTGGCTCGGTGCGTCCGCGACAGCCAAGCGATCGAGGCAATGGAGCTCGTCATCTGCAAGCACGGCAACTACGGTTTTTAGTAGGAACCAGCATCCTGGTGTCGGTAACGTCCGGTGGAGTTCTTTTTGGCAATCTTGCCGGTCAATTCGAGTGGCAATTCATGGTTCAGTGCTTCTTATGCATCATTCCCATCCTGGAGAAGTATATATGGCAGCTGTTGAGAGGAAATGATGGGATCGGGCAACAGCCAATTTCCGTAAGTCCCGGCTTTTCTGTATATGACGGCTTGCCCAGACTCTGCTGACCTGGCATGGTAGAATATTTCTTGGCCCAGATTACTGCCGTAGGCGCTTCTGTTGAGGCAGTTGCAGGAGACTTCGAGGTCAGAGGAATTGACCATAGGGATGAAAATTCCACCACTGCGATGGGACCTGTCACCTGTGGCTCTGCTGCAGAATTGGTTCACCAGAGATCCATGTAGTGTCACGGGCGGTGCCCGGCTTGACGGACCCAGGTTTACCGCCGGTTTTACCGGGTCCGGTAGGTCATGCTATCACACAACGAGGTGCCTGAAGAGCATGGATGACTGTGCGGCGATCGGGCAGAAAATACCCTGTGAATCGGGCAACGAAAGACTCTTGATTTCTCTCTAATGAATGACTTCTATCACTCTTATATACATGATAGTGTAAGAGGCTGGCCCGGAGTTTATTCAACAAGCAGGTGCCTGTGTGTTGTCTATCTAGAGCTAAGGAGGAAAGGAAAGAGAAATCGAGGCGAAGCCTCGAATTCGAAGTTATATACACATATTGATTACTGAGATGTCTGCTGTCCACAGCACCACGAGAAGCGAGAGTCACGCCAGTTGGTGCGATTAGGCACTCCAATGCCTCCCTGCTTGCTGCAGCTTTATTGAGCTTTAGTCTGCTGCGATATGTACATTATGGCATCGCTAAGCGCATTTACGGTCTTAATTCTGCTGTCGGATAAACCCCGAGTGGTTGAAAATGCTGCGAATCGCACCAAAAATGCCGTATCAAAGTGTCTCTCATATTTTCGAGGCCAACTAAGCGCTGCGCACTTAGCCCCCGAGGTTAACGCCCGCTAAGGGCCTGACTTTATTTCTCAAATCCAACTTTTTGGTGCCAAGGCAGCAAAGTTATTTCGTCGCCTTTGCTTTTTCATAATTACCATCCAGGTGCAACGTATCGTCTTGTCCATACGCGCCTTCCCTCGTCCGCCGTCAACGCGGATGTTGCAGAATCTCCCACATCCATCCTTCACCCCGATCCCACGAACCGGTTGATATATACTTAGGATCAATTACCAGGATGATCTCGTGGTTGTCTCGCCTAGAGACCGGGCTCGGCACCAGCAACCACGGTTACCACGTCCTACCTCGGAAACCTCCACTGCCCGTCATGCGTCGCCCTCATAAAGAGGCTCCTGGAGGAAGATTATGGCAGCAAGATTCTCTAGGTCTCTCCAAATGTCGTCACCTCGGTCGTCACCATCGAACATGAAGACTCGGGCGCCAATGCGGCCGATCCCATCCACAGCATTGCCAAGACCGTGCAGGACGCCGGCTTCGACACATGCGCCGTCGACACCTCGGCCGCTGTTGCTAGGGACATTGACAGCATGTCCCAGGCCACGACCCCGTCCCCGGGGACCTTTGACCTGTGGTGTGGCGCAACAGGACGTCCCCTGCGACACCAAACAAGGCCATCGCCGCTGCTCACCTCGAGAACTGTGTAAGGCGCACACACACAACTAAACAGAGAGTGAAGAACGGGGGCCAATGATTCAATTGATTGATCTCTGTTGTCCGCACCAGCGGACTGGGAAAAGAAGGAGTGAATGATCTATTGATCTCTATCTAATGAACGGGCTCTATCACTCTTATATATATGATAGAGAGACTAAGGGCTGCGGCTGCCTGCAGGCAGCAGCTCGACTAGTAGTGATTGCCTACTAGGCAGTAGGCAGCACCGTGAATGAGCGTCTTGATCTTGACATCTTCCAACAATCTCTAAAGAGCTCCTCCAGTGGCTGTGGTTATCCCTTCGTCCTTATATAGGTCCTGCCGCGCGTTGCGATCCCCACTCCGGTTTCAGGTGACGCAGCCCGGGTCCCTGAGCGCGTGACAAACTGCCAGGCCTGCAAATCGGCGACGGTGCATGAGCAGGATCACTTGTCCGAAGATCGCGTTCCCTTGTTCCAGACTCTGTCTTTTGCGTCTAGTCTTCAAACGCAGAATTCGGTCGTACCCTTTGAAGGTGTTCGCGTTGACCACGATGCGCCTGGTCCATTGCTTCGCGCAAGTGTGTCTATTGGGGGCATGACATGCGCGGTGTGTGTAAACACTATTACAGAGAAAGTCCAAAAGCATCCCTGGATCTCCAAGATCGCAGTCAACCTTGTGTCGAATAGCGCGACCGTCGACTTTACCGACCCAGAGCGCGGCCCAGACATCGTCAAGGCCATCGAGGACCTTGGCTACGATGCTGTTCTTGACAGAGTCATTAATCTCAACGAACAGAGGCAATCGGCAGACGAGCGAGAAGTCGAAATCAAAGTCGACGGCGTTTTCTGTCAGCGCTGCCCACCCCGGATTTGCCAGACGCTGAAGAACCTTGGGCCGTGGCGCATTGAAATCCTCCAAGAGCCAACGGTGAATCACCCACGGCTAAAGCTCAGATATGTCCCCGCGGCGCCTCGCTTCACCATCCGCCACGTTCTTCGTGCCATCGAGGCCACGGATACCTGCCTGAAAGCCTCCATCTACCATCCGCCGACGCTGGAGGAGCGATCTAGAGCCATCAGAGCCAAGCATCAGCGGGAGCTCCTCTACCAAGAGATACTCACCATCATCATCGCCATTCCTACGTTTATCCTGGACATTGTATATATGAGCCTGGTTCCTGACGGAGACGCGGTCAAAGAGTACCTCATGGAGCCATGGATCTCAGGCTTGAGTCGTCTAGTCATCATTCTCTCCGCCCTCTCGGGTCCCGTCTACTTCTTTGCAGCAGATGTCTTCCACATCCGCGCCTTCAAGGAGCTCCGGACACTGTGGTGGAGTATCACCCGCATGCCGCTGCTGGAGCGATTTTACAAGTTTGGAAGCATGAACATGCTCACCTCGCTAGGAACTAGCATCGCGTACATATCGTCCGTCGGGCAGATGATTGCCGCCGCAGTCAACCATGAGAAGCATGTACCTGAGAGGCGCTTCTACTTTGACTCGGTCGTTTTTCTCACGCTGTTTCTACTCGCTGGGAGACTGAAGGGTACAGTAAGTCCAAGACTGGTAACGCCGTCGAGGCACTGGCTAGGCTCCGTCCGACTACAGCTTTACTGGTTGAACAAGACATGCTGGGAAATCAAAAGACGACGGCATGTCACGGGATGTGCCCGGCTTGGTGGACCCGGTTGTACCGGGTCCGGTGGATCATGCTCGGATGGAAGCACCAGGCCCGCTCCGCGGGCCCGGGAGTTACGAGAACATTCTGTAACAGGCGATATAAGCTCGCGCTCAAGGCGTAGCCTCGAGTTCGACTTCCTTTTTTCCCTAGCTCTAGATAGACAACACATAGGCACCTGCTTGTTGAACAAACTCCAGACCAGCCCTTCACACGGCAACCGAGATCGATCGGCTGGAACATGGCGACTTGATCAGAGTGCCAATCGGCGCATCACCTGCAGCCGACGGAGTCATCACCGCCGGCGAAACAAACTTCGACGAGTCGAGCCTCACGGGCGAGTCCCGCCCTATCAAGAAGGGGCCAGGAAACGAGGTTTACGCTGGCACCATCAACAAAGCGGACGCAATCACGGTTCGCGTCACAGGCACTTGCGGCAAGTCGATGCTCGACCAGATTGTCGAGGCCGTCCGCGAAGGTCAGACGAAGCGCGCGCCAATGGAGCAGATTGCCGACCTAATGACAGCCTATTTGTCCCGGTCATTACCCTCATTGCCATCGTGACATGGGTTGTGTGGATGATACTCGCCTTCACCGGCGTCGTCTCAGACAAGGAGCTTGGGGGCTCTGGTGACCCGGCTGCCTTTGCGTTCCAGTTTGCCATTGCCGTCTTCGTCGTTGCATGTCCTTGCGGATTAGTGCTCGCCGCACTAACGGCCATTTTTGTCGGCGGTGGGCCGAGAACGGGATTCTGGCCAAGGGCGGAGGCGAGGTATTTGAAAAGTCAAGCAAGATCGACTGCGTCGTCTTTGACAAGACGGGCACTCTGACCGTCGGCGGCGATCCTCGTATTACAGACTCTATCGTATTCCCCGACGGCGACCTGAGCGAAGTCATGGATGAGCGAACGCTGCTCTCGGGTCTCAAGGCAGCAGAAGAAAGCAGCAGTCACCCGATTGCCAAGGCAATCGTCAGCTACTGCGGATCCGAGTGGGAGCCGGCCGCGTTGGGGCATGTGGAGGAGCTGCCTGGTAAGGGCATGAAGGCTGCCTACAGAGATCGCCCGTTAGATCTTGCTGTTGACAACGAACACTTGATGCGAGGCCTGTCTGTGCCCCTCTCGAAGCGCACCACGAATTTGCTTGAGAGTTGGAAGGGCGAGGCCAAGTCGGTGGCTCTCGTTAGTTGCAAGCGCCGAGAGGATTCCGAGTGGAAGCTAGCTGCAATCCTGACCATCTCAGACCCCATCTGACCGGAAGCTCCTGCGGTTGTCAAGGCGTTGCAGGATCGCGGGATGCAGGTGTGGATGCTTTCTGGCGACAACATGACGACGGCCCAGGCAGTCGCGCAACGCGTCGGGATCCCCAGGTCCAATGTGCTGGCCGAAGTACTGCCATCGGAAAAAGCGGCCAATGTTACGTATCTTCAAGCCTCGGCGCACGCCGAAGGGGAAACGGGTCGAAGCCGAGGACGTGCCGGATCTTCGAGGCGGCGGGCCATGGTGGCCATGGTGGGCGACGGCATCAATGACTCGCCTGCGTTGACGACGGCCGACGTGGGCATCGCCATTGGTTCCGGGAGCGATGTCGCGATATCGAGTGCCGACTTTGTATTGGCGACGTCGAGCCTGCCGGCGGTACTGACGCTGCTAGAGCTAAGCCAGGTGGTGTTCCGGCGCATCAAGGTCAACTTTGGATGTGCTGTGATATACAACCTGTTGGCGGTGCCGATTGCAGCGGGATGCCTGTATGGGGTGCGCACTGGCGATGGAGGTCACTTCCGGCTGGACCCAGTATGGGCGGCGCTCGCCATGGCGCTGTCAAGCATCAGCGTGGTGCTGAGCAGCTTGAGCTTGCGGTTTCGGGTGCCGTGGGTAGGGCTCCGACCCAAGTAGGTGACTGCGGTGATGATGGAATGATGGGAGGGCGCTGCATGAAACCGAGTTTGCCGGACTTGATATCCCTACAAACAGGCCAACGATGAAGGAGCCAGTGGGCATGCATGGGTGTTATGGGAAGAGGCGGTCACGAAGAAATGCCTGGCCCGAGAGCGTGGGGAGGCTCATTGCACGGGCAGTTGGCTCGGCTTGCGCATGTCTCGATGAAGCATGGAGCAAGGAGATGGACCAGAGGAGAGGCCCTAGATGATGACGAAGTCACGTACTGTACAGTGGCAAGGTGAAGATCGGAGCAGCATTATCAGCATACTGTATTTCGTACGGTACAAAATAACAATCGGTATTTCGCACCCGTACTTTTATGAAGTAGCTGAGCGTCGCAAGGGCGCGCACACGGTCCTCGCAGCGGCCCCCAGCGAATATATGGTGACTTTGCTGTACCGCTTGTAGGGGTGTACCGGTTCTGGGTGCATGGTAGCTGTTGCCTAGCAGGCCACAGCGGCGTTGCGTAGCAATATCGCCACCTCATGAATAAATGTCGTAACATCAAGCCTGCCTAGAAGGTTTATTCATGCGGTGGCGATATTGCTACGCAACGCCGCTGTGGCCTGCTAGGCAACAGCTACTGCGTAATCAAGCGACGAACCTTGTGCGTTCATTTCACTCGCTTCTTGTTCTTTAGATAATTCTCATTCATTTGCCTGATGCCATCTCAGATCCGTGTGGAGCCAAAATGTCTGACAATAAACCTTCTAGGCAGGCTTGATGTACGACAATTCGAGGGATAGAACGGCACACAACGTCGCTAAAGCCGAGATTGCTCAGGATAGTATGCGGATAGGTACTTGTACGCTCATCCGCAAATGGATCTCGTGAGTCGTCCCCCATCAGTCGCTGCTGGACGCACAACGCAGACCCTCAACAGCATCGACCGTCGAGCTGCCCGTGGATCCCACTCTGAAATCGATGCGGACAAGACTTGAGCGCACCTACAACACACCGCTGCACCGATTTGTCGTGCGGCCGGAGATGCAGGGCGGCCATGAGCATCATCTCGAGCTGAAGCTGCACCGAGATCATCTGTTCACTAAATGGAGGAAGCTGCTCAGCAAGAGGGCGTTGACTGGGAACAGAGAGGGCCCCAACTCGTCGATGACTCTCGTGAAGAAGTATGGTATCTGTGACGAAGTCGTGGGAAGCGGTGAGTCTGGAATCGCGCGCATCGCACACAAGAGAATAGGAGATGGGACCAGTGAAGAACTGTACGTGGTCAAACAGTTCGACGGCGACCAGACGAGGCGGATGAAACATACAACAGACGGATAGCGACCGAGTTCTACATTCCAAGCGAGCTGCACCATCCAAATGTGGTCCAGGCGCTTGACCTATTCAAGGATAAGAATGGAGACTTCCAGGAGGTGATGGAGTTTTGCCCAGGTAGCGATCTGTTCACACCGGTGCTCTCGACAGGGAAGTTGGAAGCGCAAGAAGCGGACTGCTTTTTCAAGCAGTTGATTCGTGGTCTCCAGTACGTCCACGAGATGGGCGTGACTCATCGCGACCTCAAACCGGAGAACCTCCTGCTCAACAGGCAGGGCAGATTGAACATCAGTGATTTTGGGTGTAGTGAATGCTTCCGCACAGCTTGGGAAGAAGACGCTCGCATGGTGTCAAGGATCTGCGGCTCGGGTCCATACATTGCTCCGGAGGTGTATACAAATGGTGAGTTCGACGGCCGAGCTGTGGACATCTGGGCTTGTGGCATCATCTACATGGCCATGCGCACCGGTTGTCTTCTTTGGCAGATGGCGCGGAAAGATGACGAGATGTATGCGCAATACGTGGATGACCGCCGTTTGGAGAAAGGCTTCGCACCAATCGAGTCACTTCATCGAGTAAGTGCTGCTCTGTGCCTATCTCTTTCGCTAGAGCATACCGCAGCTTACATGTATATCGATCAGGCACGCTGTCGAAACGTAATATACTGCATCTTGGATCCGGGTCCATCTCGCCGTATCACGGTGTCGCAGATATTGCAATCTGAATGGGTACGGGGAATCGCACTCTGCCTGGGGGCATTCTAGCGATATACTCTCCTACACACGCACCGCCCGATTGATAACCCCCGCTGGCCAGCCATCCGAACCGGCGTTTGGTCGCGAGACCTTAGCGCTACCCCAGGCCGGAAGGTAACAAAGAATCCAGAAGAAAAGCTAGGGGAGAGAAGAGAAAGACTGAAGCCTAGTGGCGTGGGCAGATTCCTCCGAAGAAGGAGCTTGCCTTCGCCAACCTGACAAATTTGTCAAAATCTTTGCCGATTGCGCAATTAATGGCTGCAGACGGCGAGGGCACAAGTTGTAGCCGGTGGCGTGGCGCGATCTTTCTGCAATAGAAGAAATGAGCAGGCTCTTTTCGTCGGCCGCACGAGCACGTCCGTCGCGCATCGTGGTGATCAAACCTTTCGTGGTAGTCAGCAAAATCCCCGTGGTGGGTTCATGCTGCAAGCAAATAGTGGAGCAGGGGCCGACCAAGCGCCAATTCTGGCGGGCAGCCAGTTGTTGCACTAAGATCTCGATCTTTGCATTGCTGAGGCGCAGAGGCTTCCCACCAGCCCTTGAAAGCCTCTTTAGGCCGCTGTCGGGCAATCTTTCGCAGGTGCGCTAGCATCGGGACGTTATCAGCAGGTTCTGGCAGAGACGCACCCGCCTTTGCCAGAGCATCAGCTTCCTCGTTACCTGGGATGTCAGCGTGGCCAGGGATCCAGCAGACCTCCACAGCTCCGTGGTTTTGCATCAAAGATTGAAACTCGAGGAAAACCTCTTGTGAGGAGTCGCTCGGCTTGCCCCGTAAGCACGTCGCAGTCGCGAGATTGTCAAGACAGACGATGATGCGATCAATTTCCGAAAGGCTTAATGCAGCCCTCAGTCCCTCCAACCGCACTTTTCGCCTCGGCGTCAAAAACCTCAGCGGGCCCAAGACGGCCCTTGCCGCTTGAGACAGTGACTCCATCCCGATGAACAGCAAATCCGTATCCGGCGGGACCCTTAGCCGAGAGGGACCCATCGGAATAGACGACTAGAGTTCGGGGCGATAATGTCGGAAGCCAGTCTTTGATCTTTACCGCGTTCTCGACTTTTGATGCACTCCGCCAGGGTACCATCGTCTTGCACCAAGTTTTGTGCTGCAGCAAGGCGGGCCTTGGGCAGCTTGACAGCAATTCATCAGTACGCCGCAGCCTCGTCCGGAAGGGCTGTGGCTGTTATTGGTACTTCAGCTTGATCAGTTTGTTCACGATCACGACGGGAGCTTTTGGCCGCGACGTGCGCTTCACGAGCGGATGAGCTTCGTCGACAGCTTTTAAGACGCGCAGCAAAGACCGTCCGACGCGCTTCCAGGATCAGAGGGACGGGCGGTATCCCTGCCTCCCTGTGCAGGACGTTCGTCGGTGTCGTCCTCCACACTGGCAGAATAGCCCGAAGAGACGTGTAAAGTGCCTTGCTCATCTTCTTGACGAGGTGACCAATCCCCGACGGCCCCTCCTTGGCGGGCTTCGTCCAGCGCGGGCACGTCGAACCAGGGTACCAGGGCTCCGCTGCATCTCTAGAGTAGCACCGGGATGACGCAAGCGCAAACAGCTCGCCGCACAGCGCTCGGCAGAGGACCATGCTTGTTTTATTTCACCAAAGCCTGGCGGGGCTGCCAACTCGGGTAAATTGACATCTAATTCCTCTGTAAGTCTCTTCAGTCGCTTCGTTTTACAACATCTCCAACTGAATCAGTTGAAGATGTCCCGACGCTGCGGCGCGTTGAGCCTCAAGGCACGGAATACGAAACAGATGAATTGCTTCCACCTTGCCGCTTACCTTTGTTTTGTCATTTCCGGCAGTCTTCAAAGCGGGTGCGTCCAGAACGTCTTCTCCCAATAGCTTGAGATTCAGCAGCGTTGCCTATACCCCGTTCGCGCCAAAGGAGCTTCAGCCGGGTCGAACATCTGGTCTGCTGCGCGCATCAGAAGATGGAGGCGACTCATATGCAGCAGGGTTTCTGATCGGCAGTCCGCGCCGGACGCCGAGCAGGAGATCCTCTTCGGGGGAGGCCCGCCGCGGTAGACGGCCGAGGCAGTGATGTCCAACGGACGATAGCGAAAAATCTCCGGCCACTTCGTGTGTTTGAGCCACGGCGTTGTCTCCTTGTCCTCAGTGGGCAAGTGTTCTCGGTCTTTCCGGCACATCTCACCAGCCTGTTCACGCAGGCGTTGGTCTTCGGCCTCTTCCTGGGCGAGTAAGATGTCATAGCTGGAAAGAACTGTCCTATCCAAAGGGAATTCCGGCAAGTTTCTCGGTTTAAGGTTTGATGGCACCATGACTAGGGCTTCTCGCCGGACAAAATGGCATACTCGGAGCAATAAGTGAAAGTGTCGGAGCAATTGCAGCAACGTAGATGCAAGTCGCGCGCGAGGAAATACATTACCTTATAAATTTAATATTCTCTATACGCATCTTCACGCCGTCGGCGCCCGATGTGGCTACGTGTGTCGCGACTCGCGATGCCTGCCTACAGCGTTTCAAAAGCTTCACTCCTCAATATCATTTGGCGAGGAGGATGCCGGCCGGATATGATGTGATCAGATCGAAAGCCAGTGGAAAACCTGGTCGTAGATTTCTCACAGCGAGGAAAAAGAAATAAGCGTGCCAAATATGTACATCAGGACGCAGGGGTATCCGGATGCAGAGAAACGAGAAAACAGAATGGCATGATTGGTCAGTTTGCAAGTTTGAACGAAAAGAGCGACGACAATACATAAAGTAGGGGCGTATACAATACTGGACGGGGCCAAAGGGTCGCCCTGGGCAGTAAGACAGCGAAGGGGAAGCTGCACCAGTCCCCTTCCGTCCTTGCCCTTGACCATCTCAGCTAGTCTCAGGAACATGGCCGCCAAAATGTCTTACTCGTGCCCGCCTCCGCTTTTTGGATTCGCTCTGGCTCACCCACTTTAAGTAGAAGAGGGGCTCAAGGGGTGTGTCGGAGCTGGAAAAAACGGCGGCTGGCGCGGAGCTTTGGCCATTGTTTGCTTTTCCCAACCGGTCCGAGCCGACAAGCGAGCACAAGGCCAGGGCGACAATCACATCGCTAGAGGGCGAGTTGCCAGCCTGCCAAGCAGACTCAAGGGCACATTGCCTTCAGTGTAATTCACTGTGGGCATCGTCAGGGCGGGCTATCGGACCTGACCGCGTCATAGTCAAGGGCGACGGCTGTGTCAAGGGATAACGGCATACTGGACCTTGGGGAGACCCAATTGTCAGAGTGAAATCATCTATATAAGACGGCATCCAGTCCGTCAATCCAGGTTTTTGTTCATCACTCCGATCAACTCTTCTGCTCTCAGCCATCTTCACTCCCACACTCCTTCAACAATCACCCTCCTTTGCCGACTACTTCACCTTTCCCTCCAACCAACCAAAACGACCCAAACTTCATGATGAAGGTCTTCGCTGCCGCCACCGCCGTCCTGGCCCCTTTGGTCATGGCTGCTCCCGCCCCCGAGGCCGCCAAGGAGCACTCGGCCGAGAAGCGCGGTGACTTCTACGGCGGTTACCCCGGCGGCTATCGTGGCCCCGTCTACCGCCGCGAGGAGAACGCCCAGGAGGCCAAGGCCGGTGAGCAGCACGGCTTCGGCAACGGCTTTGGCTACCCAGGATATGGTGGCGGATATGGTGGCCGCTACGGCTTCCCCGGCTATGGCGGCGGCTATGGCTATGGCTACGGCTACCGCAGATACGGCGGCGGCTACGGTGGCTACGGCTACGGCTACTAAGCACGTGGCCCTACTGCTTCGGTTACCACGACCATTTGCATTCTCGCACAACCTCTCTGCATCGCGAGACTTGAGCCCGGCCTCTTCCGAGAGAGCTTTCGCCTTTTCAGATCCAAAGCTTCATGATTGGCGGCTGAGGACTGTGTTATATTCCCCAATGACTTATGTAATGACGCTGTCTATAATTGATCAATCTCAGATAGTTGACTGCTGAATACAAATCATTTCGGCACTTTGATATTTCTTCCCATTCGTGACTCTTGACAATGACTGTTCCAAACCTCGTTTTGGACTTTTGAAAACATGGTGTAAGCCTGATACGTAAGGGCTCCTGATTATTCGAAGAACGCGATAAACGTCAATTAGTTGAAAGCCCTGTCTGTGGTAGCCCCTAACGTCAAAGTAGGGAATGCATTGAAAGCATTCATAATACTAAAGGCCGCAGAGACGCCGAGCAAATGAATAACTAACGAAGGTAAAGCATAAATCAACTATTTATTCCTAGTCTTTATGCTGCTCGTCCAAGAGCTCCCAACGTCTTTGTTGAGCACTCTTCAGCCTGATTTCCCAAAAGAGTGCAATGCCTGCTGTTCCTCGCTGTCTTTCTCTACGCTTTCCCGGACCTCTTCTACCCCTCTCCTACTGTTTGCTAAAGGGTTGTCGCCCATATCCTTCAGCGCTGACATCAATTCAAGTATCAATTCAAGTATATCAAGTAAGTCAAGTAAGTTGACTGCTGGATTTATTTCAAGTAAGTAAGTTCATGATGTCCGAACTTGATATACTTGATATACTTGAAGTGAAATATTTCCAAGCTTATTGACTCAAGCTGTAGGGTATGCGATAAATGCTTCTAGCCATCGCACCAACGGCAGGCGGTAGGGCGCAGCAGGGATCTGTCAGAACCACGGGTTCTGCCACCTTCCTACGCAAGCAACAAAATGTTTTAAAGAAATGGCTCAACTAGACCTTGATTGAAGGCTGAAGAAGTTCATCTTGTTTTTTTAAGATCAAGCTGATGTGGGCTCAAGATCGGCTTGCATAATATACAAAGAGAGGCCTTACGCGGGCTGACGCGGCCTCTCGTGATCGCCTCTTGGCCACCAAAATGATACCTCGGGCTACCGCCTTATGCGGCCTATTCACCCTACGTTCTAACACAGTGCAAGGATCGAAAGGGCTACTAGAGGCCTTCGAGAACCTGGCAATTGAATGTTTCTGTTACTAACCACCGACCGAATAGGAGGGACAGGAAGCTTGTTACGCGAGGTAGCGAACAAGTAATTTGCAATCTCATGAGTATCGCATCATGTTTCATGAGCCCAATGAAGCAAGCTTTCGTCTAGTCGCAGATTAAGTCATGCTAGCGGGACAGATTTTATTACTGTCGCACCTTTCCAATTCAGAGTATGCAACCCAAATGGACAGAGAAAGTCACCACTCCTCAAGATACAGAAGCTTATGCGTTTTCATCGCAATTGATCAAGCATCGGGGCCAGCAGCACAATAGAAGAGCCGAATGAGACCGTACCGTGGGCAAGTCAAAGCGCTTTGACAACGTAGGGCTTAGCACATTTCGTTGAGTCTGATAGCAAGATCAGGGGACCAACGCTGAAGCTAGGCCGTGTAGTAGCGAACAATGCAAAGAAGGACGTCAAAGAGTCCAGAGGAAGAGAGTGAAAGAATCAAATGACCGACCTAAAACTTTAGCAGTGTTGTTTGTCAGGCTTTGCATGCTGCCATCATCGGGGCGCAGGCCTTCGATTTTGACCTTGCTTCCGTGCCCTGTGCTCCACCTCACTCCCCGATCTCCTCCTCATTGCCCTCTCTCAACCCCTGCACCCGAGCCACGGTGGCGACCATTCATTCAGCATGTCGAGCGCGATTGAGGACCCCGGGTCAGGGCGGCCATTGAACACTACCTGTTAGATCCCGAGAACACTCAGCCGAGGCAGAATTATCTTCCCAAGCAGGAAGAATGGAAGGAAAGCGAGCGCGCGCCCTGAATCCATCGTGTAGATTCACGCAATGACCGCCTCTCAGCAGTGGTGCCGGGTCAACTGGCGGGCGATTCCTAAGGTTTGGCCGGCTCCAGTGCCACAGGGTCAACAGCTACTGGGTGTTCTGGTCGATGAAGGGAAGCTATTGCTTTTCATGAAGGAGGTCGCGGTGTCGCGTCCTCCGAGGAAAGGAAAGAGGGTCACGGATGACAAAAAACAACATCTCGAAGCACAGGAAGCCAAAAGGACCGTGAAAGGGCGCAAGATGCATCCAGGGAACAACAGCTGATGGATCCTCGTCGGCAGACTTGGCCGGTGAATCGTGCTGACTCACTGCGCCCGGTAGACACTATCTTCTTGGATGGCGGCGGTAGCGAATACGAGTCGGACTCTGATGTGGAGTCGTACGAGTCCACGCTCAGGCTGCAGTATAACACTGAGCGAGGCTACGTCTCGGCCATTCAGAAGCTTTACGACGAGCAGAAGAGCCGTGGGCCAAATCCGGCGGCCAGACCGCAGGGAGTGGCGTTGAAGGCTCTCAAGCGTAGCATCCTGGCAACAACTTGGAGCCGCAAGAGGAAGGAATACACGGACAGAGGAGTTGGCACTCTGAGAGATGTGTACTCGTGCCAGCGCAGATGCCCGATCATACCAATGTGGCTTGGTCGGAGAGAAAGGAGATTGCCTGTGCCTTGAGGATCCAAGTGGGCTTTCTGTTTGGGAACCATATGCTGCTGCGGTCCGGCAACCGTCTGCTGATGGAGTTGGCCGATTGCTTTCCCCTCGATTTACCCAACGAGGGCCTCAAGGTCGCGGGCTACACCATGAGGGCGCTGGTTGTGGGGGCGGGCACGAGTAGCCTAGCTCAGCACGTCCTGTGCTCCCTTGCGGAGACCTGAACGGTCACAAGGCGCTGGACGGAAAACACACCAGCCTTTGCTTTGCTTTTGGGGATACGTGCAGCTCCCCAGACCAGAGTGAAGAGCAGAGCACACGTAAGATTTTCGACGAGCCAGGGGGCATATGAGACACACGGCACGCTTTTGCTTCTTTTCCCAGGCCGCCCTGGTACCATTGGCGGAACGTCGGTCCCAGGGCTCGCATTATATTTTCAAGAACTCCGCGGCCAGACGATCAGCTGATGATCTCGTAATGAATCATGTTGGCAAGTACGCAACCGAGGGAGATCTACTCCGTAGATTGCTACGGTAGGGTGACTACAGTCCTCCCCAAGTACTTCAAGGGATCGGCGATACCTTTAAGTTGCGGCGACTACTAGAGATTTTGAAGTACCGCGTCCAACAAGTATAGCAATTGCCTCATATCCTCACCTTTCCCCTGCCTGACGACTTAGCACCATTCGAGGGGATAGTTGTAAATCAAGTATCTCGGCTCGGCCATACCCTGCGTTTTCTCAGCTACAAACATTTTCTCGGCCTCTGATTGGAAAACGTTTGCCATGTCTAGTCAGCCAAGACACACATGGCGCGCGCATAGGTCGTAAAACGCAAGGCTCTCTGGCTATATATAAGTTACTCGTCCTCCAGAGAGTCGAGTGCATGTATTGCTAGCGTGGCTGTTTGCTGGTCCATGTTAGCCCGAGGTGATGTATAGCGTGACACACCGTTGAGACCCGCTGAGCATGCATCATGATGGCATGGCTCGTCTTGTCCGCTCTTTGGACATTGGCTTTTGCCCTGATTCCTTACACCTCTCCTGAGAATCTGACGGCATGTCTTGCCCGGGCAAAGGTGCCGTTCTTGATCAAGGACTCGATTGAGTGGGCTCGTGAAACTACTACATACAATATTCGTCTCAACTATACACCAGCCGAGGTGGCCACCCCTCGGTCTATCGACGAGATCCAAGTTGCGGTCCTATGTGGCATCGAGAATGACTTCCGAGTGAGCGCAAAAGGCGGAGGCCACAGCTTTGGCTCGTTTGGGCTCGGCGGCGAGGACGGGCACTTGGTGATTAGCCTTGGGCGCATGCGCCAGGTCATGGTACATGACAATCATATCGCCAAGGTCCAACCGGGCGCCAGGCTGTTGCATGTTGCCACAGAGCTGTATCGCCAGGGACGTAGAGCTATTCCTCACGGCTCATGCCTCAGGTAAGATAATTACCCCATCTGCAGAGAAAGGAATAGCTGACTGACAGCATGCTGTAGTGTCGGCATCTCTGGGCTCGTCTTGCATGGCGGCTTTGGCTTCGCCTCGCGAACTTACGGTCTTACTCTAGACTGGCTCATTGGCGCAACGGTTGTTCTCGCCAACGGTTCCGTAGTCCATTGCTCTGCCACGGAGAATCAAGACCTCTTTTGGGCCCTCCGCGGCGCTGGGTCATCCTTTGGCATCGTTGCTGAGTTTGAGTTTAATACCTTTGAGGCGCCTAGACAAGTCACGCCGTTTGATATTGAGCTATCCTGGGATGAGACTCGTGCAGTCACGGCGATTGAAACCTTTCAAAATTTTGCACTGGCAGCTCCTAGGGAGCTGAACCTGATGCTCGACATAACGCCGACGGACAAGATCATCAAGGGCGTATATTATGGATCTCACAAACAACTCTACAAAGTGCTACGCCTGCTACTACGTCAAAGCCGTGGCAAGATTTCGTTGACGACTGTTGGATGGATCGAGAGTCTGCTTGAGTTTGATGAAGTTGACCCCGTGCATCCCTTCGACTCGGTATGTCTGAACCTAGTGACACGGGAGAGTAATAGAAAATAACAGCTGGTTGTAGCACGACACGTTTTACGCAAGTAGTTTTATGACGCATGCTCTCACTACTAATCAAATCAAGTCGCTGGTATTGAGCATCTCTGCGAATGACATATCTCATAATAATCTCGCAGTCTCCGGCTCTTTATACCTAAGCATCGAGGCCCATGGCGGCAATAACTCGGCCGTCGCTTACATCGCACAAAACGAAACTGCATATGGACAACGAGACAAACTGCTGCTATTTCAGCTCTTTGATGGAGGCTCTCGCGGCTATTACCCGAACGATGGCTTCTCCCGCCTAACAACAATTAGAGAGAGCGTCACGAGCTCTATAGCGGACGGTAAGTGGGGAATGTATGCAAACTATGTAGATACCGAAGTAGATGCCAAGACTGCGGAGAGATTGTATTGGGGAGGTAATCTACGGCGGTTAAAGAAACTCAAGTCCGAGTTGGATCCCAAGCAAGTGTTTCGTGGTCCTCAGGGTATTCAGCCAGGAAAAGGTCATCTTTTTCCTGTCTCATATGACGAGTTGTAGTTGCACGTATATATAAATACTTGATTTGAAATGTGGCGAGAATTAGTTTGTAAACATGAACCGCCCACCCAGCCTCTCTAGGCATGCTCTTGTTTGCCTCATCCAAGGACTATGAAATGTTGAAGGTGAAGATGGCGATAATGTAGCACGCGCCCGATGGGCCGCTTCTGCGAGTATTGAGTCTCAAGTTTCATTAGGTCTGGGGTACTCTCTTACATCCAGAACCATCATCCTGTTAACAAGGATTAGCACCCAAGAGTCAATGGTGGTTGGGCCAGTTTATGTACGTACGCCAGCTGAGATATTCCGTGAGAGCGCCCCCAATGATGGGCCTCGCAGCAAATACTCACCACCGTTGTTGAGCTGACGACGATGCCAATGTAGAGCTGCACCTTATCGACGGGAACAGAAAGCCCAATGAAGGTGAGCGCGCCTTGGAGGCGGCCGGCGGCGCAGACGATGAATCCTTTAGGGTTATCGTCCCCTGATGTCGATAACCATGCCGCTCGTCGTTTCTGGGACTTCTTTGATCCGCCGGAGTTATACTGGAATGCGCAAATTTGTCCACAGGATTTATGCGTCTGACTCACTGTCAAGATCAATGTCAAATGTAAATGGAAAGATGCCATGCATGTTGCGAATTTTAGAGAGTCTATTGGCCTTGACCACTACCCAAGTCGAGGGGACGAAGGTTCCAGATATATACACAAGAACGGTGCCCATGTAGGTCGGGACACCTCCTCGACTGGGGCGGAATGTCGTTGGACAATCAAGACGCTCATTCACGGTGCTGCCGACTGCCTGGTAGGCAGCCACGACTAGTCGAGCTGCTGCCTGCAGGCAGCAGCAGCACTTAGTCTCTCTATCATGTATATAAGAGTAATAGAACTCGTTCATTAGATAGAAATCAAGGGTCTTTGGTTGCCCGATTCACAGGGGATCTTCTGCCTGATCGCCTCTCAGTCATCCATGTTCCTCGTGAACCTCATTGTGTGGCATGCACCTCTCCGTCTAATCGACCTAGTACGTCGGCGCCTCGCGGACCAGCGTGCTCAGTGGCTGGTTCATGGAGCATCTCAATGACACCCGTCCGATTGGCCCTATCATTGTCCTGTTAATGGAAATAGGGCCGATCGGGCTCGCACATGGTGTGGTAGTCTGGCAGGGTGCCGTGCTGGAGATATGCGCGGACGTGCCTGGTCAGGCACATGGAGGGTAGGGCAAGGGAACAGTGCCCGTAACCCTTGATCTCGACGAGGCGCGAGCCCTCAAACACCTCACGGGTGACCTTGGCAGATACTAGCGGGCAGATGGGGTCGTAGGTGGTGGAGACGATGAGCATCGGATGCGCCGTCTGGACCCGCCGGGGCGGCACAAAGTTGTGTGTCTTCGGAATTGGCCACTGCTGCTTGGCGTAGTATTCGCGGTTCATCTGGAAGAAGAAGGGCGACGAATCGTACCACGGCGTTAGGAAGTCGACGAGAGCCTCCCTTCCCTGCGGCCAGTATGCAGGTCCTGACACGCCGTCGTTGAGGTCGATGATATCGTGGTCCTCGACAACGTTATCTGGCCCCGAGTCGCGACCGTACCGGAGGTATGCCTCAGTCGCGTTATTGTCCATGACCTGTGCCAAATGGCGGGCTAGCGTATGCCAGGTGCTCGGTGTGAAGAGGTGACTATATATAGCACCGTTAAGCATCGTGGCGTAATTTAGAATGCCTTGCGTTGTCGTGTTAATGTAGACGGGGATAGGATCCGACTTGAGGCGACGCAAGAAATCCAGTACCAAATATCGCAGCTCCTTCTTAGTTCGAGCCCGGGACGCCAACTCGCACCGGGCGCCAGCCTTAATACACTCCTCAAAAAAGCCATCAAGGACGTTCATAGTGTCGACAAAGTCGCCCCGCAGGATGCGTGACTGGTACCAGTCAAAGTAGTCGGTGACACCGTCGATAATGACGCGGCTGGCGCGCCACGGGAAGAGGGCGGCGTACGTCTGGCCCAGTATGGTGCCGTAACTAAAGCCCCAGAATAGCATCGGCTGCTGGCCGACGGCGTTGAGGATGCTGTTCATATCGGCCGCGGTCTGGGGAGTGTTGATGTATTTGCCGTGCTCTCCCATGTTATCGACGCAACCCCGGACGTAGTTGTGCGTCCAGGCATATCGTTCCTTGCTGCGGCTAAATGCGTCAGGGTCGTCCCTCCTAAACATGCTCTTGCGCGTCTCTTTGTTTGGATAGCAGCGGGCTGCCGGCCGTGACTTATTAACGCCGCGCGGGTCAAAGGATAGGAGGTGGAAACCGTCGCCGACAATATCATGAAGTTTGGGCCCGTCTGTATGGATGAACGCCAGTCCGCTCTCTCCAGGCCCGCCTGGGTTGAGGACAATATTTTGCGTTGCGTTGCGGCCTCGCATCCGAACGAGCGGCAGGGTAAACACCCTGTCGCCAGAGTTGCGAGCGTCGAACTGGTCCATGGGTACGTCGAGGTCACTGCATTCTATGTCACGATCCTTGACCTGTCCACAAAGCCTCCAGCCGATCTTCTCCCCCGGATATGTCCGAATATGGTCGTGCTGTCCAAATGCATAGGCCGAAGCCCAGAGGGCCACGGCGGCTGCGGCCAGCTTGCGTAAACACCCATTGTGTCGGAGGCGACGTGAAGCGCCTGGCATCAGGAGTACGCCGGATGAGGTCTTCATTATGGTAGTAGTTGAAAAAGAGGTGCTATTCACTTCCTCGGCTTCCAGGTGGTTGACGAGAAACTTGCGAACCCTGGAAACTAAGCGGCGACTTGTTTGAAGACCAAGTCTTCATCCGCCAGATGGCCGAAAGAAGCCAACTCTCTTATCCATCCTCCAAGGCCAAGGCAGGCCAAAGGGTTAAATGGGCAGCCGCACCGACATCGTCCCCAAGCCTCTTCGTCCCATCAAGGGTTGGAGGAGATGGCTCTAGCGCGGCACCTACCCCGAGTGATCGGTGGCAGTGCCTGCAGGTTTGGCGGACGCACACCGGATCAGAAACAGGATACTGCATTGTGTGACAAAGCCAACTCATGCTCACGAGCACTGCGTGACGTGGGAGTATCGCAGACCTAGAATCCGTGTGTACGAGTATCGGATAGATGTGAGACAGGTCCAACCACGACAGCAGCCACCTCCTACCGAAACCACTTGGTACGCCACTCCATGCGGGTCATCGTTGGCAATGGGGGGAATGAGCCGATTCACTGGCCATGACTGTCGGTGAAGGTGGTTCACAGTGCTACTTGCGATGCTCCCTCTGGAAGCGCATGCTAGACCAGCAAAAGCAATTGATCAACAGCAGCCTCGAGGCGCAGTCACGGCGAACTTGGCCGGCTCCTAACTGGCCTGAATGAGGCCGGAACGAGGCCGGAATATACAGCCTAATCAGGAGTTGCCAGATAAGGGGGGCCACCGCAATGTAGCTCTGCGTGGTGTGGCTTGAAATAGCTGCGTGGGCCGCGCTTCAAAAAAACCTCTCGCCTAATACCATGATGGAAGGTGTGAAAGCCTTGGCTCGGCTGTCCATATTTGCGCAGCTTTGGATTCGGCCCGAAGATGGGGCAGAGCAGAGCTCTTGACGTCATGAGCAGCAGTAAAAGTGATGGACGAGAGGTATTGAGAACCGCGAGGGCGGGTAGGGCTGGGGCGGTGAACGGACTCCCACAAGTTGTTGCATAGGAGGGATAGAAAGAAGTATGAGAAAGGTAAGAAAGAGAAGCAATGCTAGGACCGGAATCTCAAGTAGCAGGAGACCGCGAGGGTCATCTGGAAAGGTGCATTTACTGGTTGGTAGCCAGGCAGCAGAGGATATTAAATAAGTCCGCGGCAGCCCCGCCGACCCGGTGTTGGCTTTGCTGACAACGAGGTTGCTGAAGACGAGACCAATGGCGAATAAGAGACTCCAACGCTCTGCGTCACGCCTTGCCGATTTGCCGGGGAAGGACTTGAAGAAATCGCTCGGAGGACATTATGATACTGTTGGAAGAGACTGGTTGTCTCTGGATGGTTCTATGGTCATGTCGAAGTTTGTCAATTATGTGTAAGAGGCTGGCCCGGAGTTGATCTAGCACAAAAGCCGGGTTATTCGGATAGAGGCCACCTTTTTTCCAGGCAGAGAGAATTATGGTCTTCTTGAAAGTGCGGTTGCGGATTTCCTCAAAGTGAGAGAAAGTCGGTCTTGTTGAAGTCAGTAGAGCCGTCAGCAACTTCGCGATGCAGCACATACTAGTGCCAGTGCTTATACGAGCGGAACACGCCGAGGTCAGGCGGCTGCAGCATGTGTGTCAGGTGCGGCGGCAACGGGAAGAGCATAATCCTGTGACCCTCACAAAAGTGGGCGATCTCCTTGGTGTAGTGGTTTTCACAGCCATCCATAAGAAGCAGCCGCTTATCTGTAACATTGGCCGGCCGATAATGACGCTCGAAGTGTTTAATCCATTCGATCGCGATAATATCATTCATCACGACGCGAACGTCGCGAGTCACGTCATTCGGCAACGAAAGCGAAAGAGGCGATGAGGTGAAGTCACGCAGCAATGTGGAGACCGCCAAATCGATGATGCAGAGGGTTCTAGAGATGCTGGCGAAGATGGGAAGTGAGATGGTGGACCTGAAACATCGAGTATCCGAGCAAAGCGACACGATCAGGAAGCTGAGCGCCACTGTTTACAAGCAAAGCACCATCATTCAGGGGCAGGAAGATCTGACCCGAGGCTTGGAGGTGCAAGTCCAGGAATCCAAGGAAGAGCTTCGCCGCAAGAACGATGAGCAGCATAAGGAGTCGAGACAAGTGTATCAGGACATCCAGAAAGAAGATATGAATGTGAAAGGGAACTTATCTCGATTGACGCAGAAGCTGGATACGTCTGGTGAGGTGACCGTGCCGAAACTGGGCGGCCCTCGAGCAACGTTTGCGGACGTCGCACGCAGTCTGCCAGCGAGTCCGCCGACCAGTATACGCAGCGTATCTAGTTCAACGAAGCAGGGAACAGTCGACGAATCTCTCCAATGAACCATTGACACTTCTCGCGTAAGTGAGTCGAACAGGAACAAGGCACAAATCGGGCAGATTCGACAGGCCATCGAGGAGGAGATGAGAGCGAAGAACAGACAAGAGACCTGGAGGTGCGCAGCAGTCGTGAGAGAGTCCAGAAATGCTGACCGAGTCAAGATCATCTGCAGAGACGAAGCCGAGCTTCAGCTGGTCAAAGAGGCTGCGCAGAAGACAGCCGTGGACGGTTCAAGAGTCATGCGAGACCAGCTGTATCCGGTGCGAGTCGACAACGCCAACCGGACGGCAATCCTTGACGCGGAAGGCAATACCCTGCCGGGAGCGATCGAGGCCTTGAGTGTCGAGAACAGAGTGACCATTGGCAAGATTTCCTGGTTGAGCAAACGAGAGTCAGGCAAAGCTTATGGATCCATGGTGGTGTACGTCACCAAGAGAAGCGATGCGGAAAGGCTTCTGGTTACTACTTTTACCTAGCGGGCGAGTCGGCCACCACTCATGTGTTCGAACCAAGACCGGGACCGATCCAATGTTTCAACTGCCAGGAAATCGGTCACAAAGCGTATTCATGCAAGAAGCAGCGGACATGCGGCAAATGCGCAAATGTTGGGCATCACCACCGAGAGTGCACAGCAATTGAGCCAAAACGCGTCTCGTGTGGCGGACCGCACGAGTCGTTCAGCTGGAAGTGCAGGATGAGGAACCCGAGCAGTGATGCTTGAGTCCCTCCGCATCCTACAGCTGAATGCGCGCAAGCATGATGTGGTGCAGCAGAATCTGATGAACGACGCGGACCTGAAGGATTTGCCGCACTGGCCATATCTGAGCCACATGCGCGCAAGATCGACGGGAGGGTGGTGACGAGTCCTATGGGACACCATAACTGGACAAAGATGATACCGACGTGTGTTCGTGACGGCCTATGGCCGATCCGTAGCATGCCTTGGATTCGAAGTGACCTTGAGGCGGAGCAGGTGCCCGTGTCGTCGGCTGACATCACAGCAGCGGTACTCCGACTCGAGGAGAGGGAGGTGATGGTGATGTCAGTGTACGTGGAAGGAAAGAACGACGAGGCGCTGATGAGCGCGATGGAGGTGTTGCGCGACGTGATCGATCGCTTTCGGAACGGAACAGGAAGCTGCACAGATGTGCTCCTGGCGGGGGACTTCAACCGCCACGATCTCCTCTGGAGCGGGAACGAGGTGTCGGCTAGAAGACAAGGGGAAGGCCAGCCCATTATTGACCTGATGAGCGACTTTGGCCTTTGTAGCCTTCTCCCGAGAGGGACGAAGACATGGCAAGGGCGCGACAAAGAGAGCACCATCGACTTGGTGCTCGCATCGGCGGAACTGGCGGATGAGGTGACATCCTGTGTGATTCACCCGACCGAGCACGGATCAGACCACAGAGCGATCCAAACGACCTTTGACATCCGAGTGCCGGAGCGAACGTTTCCGCAGCGCCTGCTGCTCAGGAACGCGCCGTGGACCGCCATCGCAGCCAGGGTCGAGGACGAGCTTCGGCCTCTTCCGTGGACCGTGGGGGTGCAGACGCAGGCGGACCAGCTCATGCGGGTGGTCACCAAGGTGCTTCAAGATCTAACACCTCGGGCACAGCCGCCGCCATACGCAAAGCGATGGTGGACAAAGGACCTGACGCGTTTGCGGCGAATGTACACGTATGAAGGCAAGGGCGAGCAAGCCGAGGAGCTCCTGAGCACCTTCTTCCCGCCTCTGCCATCGAGGATCGAGCCGGAGGGTGAACGTCCGCAAAGAGGAGAGATAGCCATGCCGGACCTCACCTTGCAAGAGATTGAGGAAAAGGTGATGGCGGCGAAGCCTTGGAAAGCGCCTGGGGAGGACGGTCTTCCTGCGATCGTTTGGAAGAAGCTCTGGCACGTGGTCAAGGTCCGGGTGTGGACGCTTTTCGACTCATCCCTCCGAGAGGGCGTGGTGCCTCATCAATGGCGAACGGCCAAGATCATTCCCTTGAGGAAACCTGGTAAAGGAGATTACACCCTGGCCAAGGCGTGGCGACCGATCTCTCTTCTGTCGACCCTTGGCAAGATTCTGGAGGCAGTCGTTGCAGATCGCATCAGCTACGCAGTTGAGGCTCATGTGCTTTTGCCCGCGAACCACTTCGGCGCTAGGAAACGCAGATCGGCAGACCAAGCACTAGTGCTTCTGCAGGAGCGGATCTACAAGGCGTGGAGAATGGGCAGAGTGCTAAGCCTCATCAGCTTTGACGTTAAAGGGGCATACAATGGAGTGTGCAAAGAGCGGCTGCTTGACAGGATGAGAGCAAGGGGCATCCCGGACAGATTGGTCGTCTGGATGGACGCATTCTGCTCAGAACGGACCGCGTCGGTGGTGTGAAGGAATCAATGTGACTGCATGTTTGATGAATGGCTCACCTTAAATCCGTGTAAAATAGCTTCAGTAAGAGTTTTCATTTTGAATCTCTCCTTTTCTCCTTGTGGACAATCACTCCATCCAAGTCGCACTCAACCTTGCTTGTGCCTCGTACCGTCACAGGACACCTTGATAAACTGGCTCATATTACGAGCTAACTCCGGACTAACATTTCCCACTTCCTCCATGCCTTTTTCTATTGCCCAGGCTACCTTATTAACTTGTCGGGATAGTCAACGGCGTACTGAATGGCGAAGATTCTGCTCCAGGAAGAGGAGGAGTAGGCGTCTTAGATGCCGCCATCCTACTCCGTACACGATCCAGGACTGGTCGGGATACAATGGCCGGATTCCTGTCTTCTTGAATGCAGAGCGGATAGTGCTTTCTTTGAAAGCTTTCTTGCGGACGTATTGGATGCAGTTGAGAAACTCGATCTTAGTGATGTTGGTGAGCCCGTGGCGAACCATCAGATCCAAAGCTTTAGCATGGTAATGCTTCAATGGCTGGAACACCACTACATCCAGTGGCTGTAGTAGATGCGTGAGGTTTGGAGGCAAGCCGAAGGGGATAATGTCATGCTTATCACAGTATTCGATGAATTCCTTCGTATGGTGCGATCCATGGCCGTCCAAGATTAGGAGACGTTTCCACCCCTTGCGACATTTCTCTGTATGCTTATCGAAGTGCTGAATGCATTCCTCTCGCGAAGAGAGTAGCAATACGGGAAGGGAAAAGGTCACTCATGTAGAATAGATAGAAAATGCCGTATAGGTCCCTTCGTATTTGAAAATTGGGTTGTTCAGTTCCTTATCCCTAGGAAGGCGTCCCTTCCTTTTAAAACTTTATTTCCTCATATCCGTCCTTGCCCTTATACCTACTTATTGGTTTTTTTCCAGCCTCTCCAGCCTCTCCCAACCTCTCTTCTTACATTACCTCCCTGCATAGCCCGGCTCAGTTTCTCAGGTCTCCGCCGAGCCCACTCCCTAGATGGGACCTACTTCTCAACATATACACCAACCACCATCACCTAGAAGATACTGCTGCGCTTCGAGTTCAGTCAGGCATTGCCTTTAGTGGTGGCGACCGTGACGATGTCCGTGACGGTGGCCATGGTAGCCGTGGCGATGTCGGTGGTGTCCGTGATGGTGTCCGTGGTGGTGATGATGGTGGCCATGGTGGCCGTGGCGATGTCGGTGGTGTCCGTGATGGTGTCCGTGGTGGTGGTGATGGTGGTGGCTGTGGTGGTGACCGTGCCAGAAACCGCCATGGCGGTGACCTCTGCCATCACGAGCTACAAGGTCTCCTTCGGCATCATCACGGGCAATGAGCTCTGCCTCGGACTCATCACGGGCAAATATCTGAGACTCGGAATCATCGCGGGCAAAGATCTCGCCCCCGTGGTTCATATCGAGGTCCCTAGCCTCAATCTCGACATTCTCGGGGTTGGCCACGGGACTGGCGACCACGGAGCCCAAGGTAAAGAGGGCGGCGAGGAGTAAGTGTTTGAGCATGGTGGGCGAGGACGAGTTGCTCGAAGTAAAGTAAAGTAAACAGAGACGTCGACTGTTCTTGATGGTGGAGAAAAGCGTGTCGATGGAGGACGTGGTGACTCTTGAGCAAGGAAATGACCCGGGTTAATATAGACTCCGTGGAGAGGTGGATATATGTTTAGCCTCGACGCCTGATCCTGTTTCCATCCACGCCTCGGACGATAGTTAGCATAGTCCCTGCGCTACCCTCATGCTTGCTGTCCTGGGCTGGTCCAGGAGATGTTGATCCAAGGCTTGCGGCTGACAGACCAGCAAGGCCTAGGCCATCGAATCTGACTATCGGTGAAGTCGTCTAGTCAAGCTGAAAGAAAGAACGAGCTTGTGCCCGCCTTGCCTATATGTGGCCCTCGTCCATTCGTGCTAGTCGTGCTGAGTGGCGGCAGCACGTGGATCGAGTTGATAAGGACAGAAGAGGTGAACACTGAAAGTCATGCCAGACATACATCCCAGATACGAGATGGCCTAGCGAGCTGCAATACACCTGATAGTTGCGGCCAGTTGTACTTCATAGTTTGTGGGAGGTTGACCAAGATCACCAGGTTGCTTTTTTTGGAATTCGGCTGTCGTCCTGATGCAAGTCGACGGCACGGCCACAGTAGAGTTGTTTCCCCCTGACTGGAGAAGGCAGCTGGTGTTCGGGGTCAATACAGGCCAACCACGAGTTCACTGATGATTCAATTGACGATCTTGTGGCGATTTGGTCTATACAGGCATACGAACGAAGTAGAGGGAGAATTTCTCCGGCATCATGGACCTGGAAAAGAGGACGCTGAAAAGAAGAACCGTCAGAGAAATTGGGTCTCTTAAGGGAGGGTTGGGGGGGGTGGGGGATCCCAAATGCTGTCCCTTCGGAGAAGCTACTCTCTTTGCTTTTGCATGGGCAGCTCGCGAATAGCCTGGCTTGGCATATCAAGCCACGGGCTGACTGCCAATCAGCCTTGGCTAGGAGCATTTAGGCCACGGATCCCTGCCCACTGTACAGTGGGGTTCAGGTACGTACAGGCGTCGCGCTTGCTGGAGGCGGGTCCTAGGGGCTTGCCGCAGTTTGACTGACCAAACCCGTCGGGCCCACGCCAGGGCACGCCTTGCACCATCTAGCATTTCGACCATCCATAAGGATAATAATATAAGATTCCCTTAAGAATAATACTAAGTAGGAATAAGTATCCACTTTATGTCGCCCCAGCGCTTGGACTGCTTAGCGCTGGAAAACTTTTTCCGATGGAAAATCATGTTCTGATCAGGGAGCTGACTGAAGGAGAAACGCCCAGTTCATCCGCTCTGCGAAGTCGGGCTTTGCGAGACACTGATACAGATCTCATGTTCTAGTTTCCTGGGCCCTTCCATCTGACATGATGTTGCCTCCTTCGCAAGATCCAATCTCGGACTCGTCGTCCGTCATGCCTTCGGACAGTGCTTCACAGGTTGTAGGTGATTAAATATCTGATGACGAGTCATCAAATCTCCAAGATATCGCCGACATCGTCAAGAGTAGAAAACTCAGAGCCATTTCGACTTGGGACCATTTCCGCCAGGCCCAAGGTGACGAGCCACGGACGAGAAACGGCAAACTGCTTCATTATTGCAAGCGATGCGTGAACCCGACATGGTCAACTCATATATCAGGTAACGCTCGCTACCATCTTGAGACAGTCCATCACGTAGTGGTTCGGGAGCAGTCGAAATCTGCGACGAGGCGTCAGCTGGCAATAGAGAATGCTTTCGCCAGAACAGCTAGTCGTCAGCTTCAACGTTTGAAGGAGGCCGAGAACAATACTCTTCGTGGGGCCATCAACTATGACGCTTTTCGAGAAGCGCAAATGTTGCTTTCGACAAATCGACACCTTCCTCTCAATTTCGTGACGTGGCCCGAGTACCAAGCGCTACTATCAGCAGTGAATCCTGCCGTCCAGGAGCTCCTCCTTGACTCTGGCTGTACTGTTGCTGCAGATATGAGTCGAGCTTTTGACGCACATCAAGAATCGGTGAAAAGGCGTCTGGCACAGGCGAAGAGCCCAATTCACCTTGCTATGGACATATGGTCCTCCCCTCAGCGCAAGGCCTTCATTGCAGTTCATGCTCAATGGGTCGACGAGCAGTACACGCTTCGTAAAGCACTGTTGGGCATGCCGAATCTTCGACACTCGCACGCTGGGACTGCTATGGCACCTCACCTGATGGGCATCATCCGTGACTTTGACCTCGCTCATAAGATAGGCTACGTCACCGGCGACAATGACGCCAAGAATGACACATGTCTTCGTCAGCTTTCTCAAGACTTGAAGGAGGAGTTTGGACGGACGTTTGATCCAGTCGCCAGCCGAACGCGGTGCGCTGGTCATATCGTCAACCTATCGCTGCAGGCGTTCCTTCTTGCTACTAGTGAAGACGCCCTTCAAGCTGCGATGAAAGAGGCGCAAGACGAGCCGAACGAAACGACCGTGGCGGATGCCTTGCACGATAACTTCCTGTCAAGGAGCAATCCGAAACACAGTCGCAGATGCAGGGGGTTTCGTGACTCCGCCGGCTGGAGGGCTATCGGCCCATTGGGTAAACTGCACAACATTGCTGTTTTCATTCGTAATTCAACGATCCGAAACGATGCTTGGGAAGATGTCGCAGAAAGAGCGTTGGGGATCGACTATGTTACGCGACGGAACTCTTGGTTCAAACTCATCGACGCGGCCGTGCGACAAGAAGGGCCCTTGTCCATGCTCATCAATCAATTTCATAAAGACTTAGCAGACGATGTCTTGACCCACGAAGACTGGCAGGTGCTAAAATTGACGCATGAGTTTCTTCAGCCCTTCTACCAGGCTACCTCGGAGCAACAAATGGAGTGGGCTTCAATAGACCAGGTGCTCGAAAACATGGATATCCTTTTTATGCAATTCGAAAACGCCAAGGTTTGTTTCCTTGACTTCCCGACTAATCACGAGGCAGCGTCATTGACAACGGAGTAGATAAAATATTCTCACAACGCTCACATGGTCAATTCGATTCACATGGGCTGGTGGGTGCTCTCCAAGTACTATAAAGAGAGTGACCGAAACCCAATTTATGCTGCCGCCCTTCTGTTACATCCGGAAAAGTGCCTGCGATATATGGATCGCCACTGGACGGAGGAGTGGCGAGACAGCGCTCTCGCCGCTCCACGCACGCAGTGGGAGAAGTACAGGCACCGACCGCTTCTTGCCGAGGCGAACTCCAACCTGGGCAGCGAAGGACTGGGAATGACGCTTTATCAACGCATCAAGCAGTCAATGAGCGTGCTAGACATACCCGGTGACGAGGACGAGTTCGAGAAATTTATCACCAGTTCCCCGAGGCACATGTCGACGAACAGTCCTCTGGAATGGTGGTGCCGCCAAGAGCAAAGATCCGAGTATCCACGATTATACCAGATGGCCATCGATATCCTGAGCGTGCCGGCAATGTCGGATGATCCGGAGCGAGTTTTCTCCTGCACAAGGCGCACAATATCTTGGGATAGAGCTTGTCTTTCTGCGAAGACAATCGAGAAGACGCAGTGCCTTAGTAACTGGGTGAAGAACGGCCTGATCCGCAAGCTCTACGTGACGATGAATGGCGAAACAACAGGAACCTCGGCAGATCTTTATGAGGACGACAGGCAGGCCCATATTACTTAATATTACTAAGGTTAGTAATGCATAAGAATATGAAGCTCACTGTAGTAATAGTTACATAAGAATATAGCAAAATTATGTATTTATTTATTTATTATTGGGAGGTCTGTCGGAAGCATCACAGCCTTCCTGACGGGAGAAAATCTCCATCCCGCCAAGAAACGCAAGGTGACCACGGAAGACGACGCGCTAGATGCGATCACCTTACGAAAGCTGTATTGCCGTTACACGGTAGCGTGCAGCCTCCCCTTTGCTCATGTGGAACAAGCATCGTTTCGCGACTTGATCCGCTACATTCGGCCGGCGGCTGATGATCTCCTGCCAAGATCTGCCGGTTCAATCCGTAATGATCTGCAGCAAGGCTACAATAGCAAAAAGGAGTATGTCAAACGAGCCTTGCAAAACGCTCTGTCTTCAATCCACATCGTTCCCGACAATTGGACATCGCCGAATTGCCTGGGCGTCATAGGCTTCACAGTGCAGTTTGTTACCGAAGACCATGGTTTGCAGTCGCTCGTGGTGAGGATCAAGGAGCTGGAGGGGCAGCACAGCGGCGAGAACATGGCTGAGGCCATCATGGAGTTCATACGGGAGTATGGAATCGCATCCAAGGTCGGTTATTTTATGATGGACAACGCCAGCAACATGAACACCATGATTGACAAGATTTCCGACGACCTGGAACGGGAGTTCAATGTGTTTTACGATCCGCTCCCTCACAGACTTCGCTGTCTTGGCCATGTCATCAACCTTGCTGTGATGGAGTTTCTCATCGGGAAGAGGCCATCGACGACAGGGCCTTACCATGGTCCATCAGACGAGCAAGTTGAGCAATGGAGGAAGCGCGGTGCGATAGGCAAGCTCCATAACATCGTAGTCTACACGACGTGGACTCCACAACGACTTCAAATGTTCACAACTCTTACCAATGGTCTCAGACTGCGGCGTGACAACGATACGCGATGGAATTCCTGGTACAAGATGGTCGAGTGGGCTCTCAAGCCAAGGATTAGGCAAGCTATCACGATCTTCTGCGCACAAGAGCCAGCTCTGCAGGAAGATGCCCTGACTGCCTCTGATTGGGTGACTCTGGCTGAGATTTACAAATTTCTCGAGCCATTTTACGATGCTACATTAGCCAACGAAGGCAATGCAACATCTTCCATCTCTGATGTCTTACCCACCATGGACTATCTTTTGCATCACATCGAGGCTGCCAGAGAGAATACTACCATTCCCCATCTTGCCACAATGATGGAGACGGCTTGGGCTAAGCTCGCCGATTATTATGAGCTGACGGAAGATTCCCCAGTCTACTCCGCGGCGACAGTAATGAACCCTTCCCTCAAGTGGGCCTATATGGAACAGACTTGGAAGGAAAAGACCGAATGGATTGAGAGGGCAAAAAGTCGGGTGGCACAACTATGGAGGGAGACATACAAATCGACAACCTCATGCCCTGCCGTTCGACAAGGATGCGCGCAAGAATCCAATGCCCGACGACCAAATGGATATAAAACCTGGATGAAGGAACAGAAAGCTACAATCTTCAACATGGACGATGACGAATACGAAGTGTACTGTCGGGAACCCGTAATGATGATATCGGATCCTCTCAAGTGGTGGTTGGAGCTTGCACAAAGGCGCAGATTCCCCAATCTCTCCCTGATGGCTATCGACATTCTCTCGATCGCGCCGATGTCGACTGAGACGGAGCGCCTTTTCTCCAAATCAAAAGCCACGATGACCGATCAGAGAGGATCAATGGGTATCGAAACCGTGAATCTCTTGGAGTGTCTGAGGTCCTGGGACAATAGTACCCTCGTGATCCCTTCGGAATGCTGTTATGCCAGATCTGGTTGCACGAACAATGGGCTGGCTGATCAAGAGTCGGAAAGCGATGACGATACCTAGCTTCTCAACAATAGCAACGGATCGTGAACAAGATGTCGGTGTCGTGTAGCCTGACATGTGCGTATAGAACGTCTGTAAGACGTCCGGAGTTCGCTGGACTATTAGTGCAAACCGCGGTTTGCGGTTCGGTCCGGTTTGAGAATCACGATTAGACTATTAGTGCGGTTCGCGGATTGAGAAAAACCGCCTGTCCGATTTGCAATTTTGGACGAACCGTTAAGGCGGTTCGAGGCTTTTTTTCGAACCGTTTGCACTATTAAGAGCCCTGCATCTGGCGGCAGTGACGAGACGATTGTTTGAAAGTCAGCAAATCCTCGTGTAGGACAGCGCAAGATACAAATATACAGGTCTTTCATTTAGAACACACGAAGGATCTACATCTCATAAGGCCATCACCCGGATCGTTGTCACCTCCGTTACCCGGCCGAAACTCCTTCTGTTCGTCACAATAGCCCCACCGCACTTCGAGTGCTTGTCTATTATACAAGTGTGTAAAGTGACAAGGGGGCGTTGATATGGGGAGATTGGGACGACATCATGATGATTCGAGCGTCCTTCAGCTCGTTTGGCAGTCCAGAGTCGCTTGAGTCAGGATCAATCCAAAGATGAAGTTGGGCTAGCGTATCAGACCGCGGAATCTCCATGGTGAAAATCTATGCAAAGGGAAGGCTTTTGCACCTGTTTCGCAGCGAGAGAATGATCCTGTTTCTAATAAGGGCAGAATGAGGTCGAGGAAGTTGTTACGCATGCACTATAATATGGTCGAGTATTCCGATAGCCCTGTCAGGGGTTCCATTACAGTCGGAGGCGCCGTAATGATGATATTTCCAGCAATGGCTTAGGGACTAGCTGATCTACATCGACAGGGATTCATTCTGACAAGGTTCTGTGCTGTCGGACAACACGAGAAACCCTTTGTACAGTATGATCAACGTCTTTCTTGCTCCCCCCCCCCCCCCAAAAAAAAGAAGAAAAGGTTCGCCCTGCTTCCCCCGCGGTTTTTGCCAAGCAAACTTGAGCGTTCTCAATGATAAAAGGTCTTACATGTATGCAGGGCAGAGGGAGCGGCGGGCGTGCCAAGCTCAGCTATCTCGTTCCCCAAACCGCCGTCAACTCAGCCGCACATGGCATCGCAGACCGCGGATACACTTTCTAGTTGCCTTGCCCAGCCCGCCGGTTGTCGCTTGTGCATCCAGCACGATATTTTAATCATTTTTCATTTATTTTATTGTTTCTATTTTTGTCAATTTTGTTTCTATACCATGTTCGCTGCTTCAATGAGAGAAAGAGAGGGAGGGAGGGCGAGAGAGGGCGACAAAGTCCCTTGTCTATGTGTGACCTGCATCACCGTCTATATAAACCTGACGTGCCACCTCGTCAATTCCATCTCTATCCTCATCCAGCGATCAATCAACTCGGGTTTCCAATCAGTCTTATCAAAGCATTATCTACATAACTTATCTTGTCTCCTTGACAGCTATCCATTCCCAGTCCCCCCAAAATGCTCTTCAAGCAGTTCCTCGTTGCCGCCATCTTCACCTTGGGCTCGGTTGCCGCCCTTCCTGAGGCCAACCAAGATGGCGGTCTTGCGGCCAGAGACATCGAGGTCGAGCCCAGAGATGTCAACAACTTCGAAATCGAGGCCAGAGACCTCGACGGCGACGACGAGAGCCACCTAGTCGCCCGCGGCGAACAGTTCCACCGCCGTCACTGCCGTCACGGCTACCGTCGCTATGGCCACCACAGGTGCTGCAGCTGGCGCCACGGCCGCCGCCACTGCTACCGTCGCCGTTGGTAAATCCAGCAGCGACCAAGTTGAAGCGTCGATGAGAAACGACAAATTCAGACCGCAAGCCCCCCTCTTCCTCGACCAGATGTCTGAATAGGATCACGCCATAAGCTTCAGCAATGTCGACTTGCACGTGGACACTTTGATGGAACGTAGTCGGCTCTTTTGGTTCAATTCGCAATGTTGGCAAGGTTTTGATAAGTCACGATGACGATTTCGAGCGCAAACGACATCCTGCATTCCAAATGTTTCTCCGGCTCGGGTTGCGCGGTCAGTCTTTGTGGCAATTTTTTTTACTCATGTGTTAAACATCTTGTATCAGAATTGAGAGAACACAATTCTCTTTTGTCTATCATCTTGATTCTGTAACTACCGTGAAATGAAATGGTTTTTCCTCGTCCATCATAATCTTGTAGTTATCGTGTCTTGAAGATGTAAAACGAAATGCTCTAGTATTTTTTATAGAGGGATTAATATCCCGTGATCCTCTCATCGTCTCTCGACTTCACAACTCAAGTAGTAAACCAAGTCACGACTGAGATTGAGATACACGTAATGTAGGCTACCGCTCCAGACATACTCACCTACAACCGCCGACTTCAATTGTCATGAAAGCGTGTGGGCGAAGGCCAATGCATTAGCCTATCAGGTCGGGACTTGATGTCTGCCTGAGAGATCCTCAAGGAGTGTGTGTGTGTGTGTGTGTGTGTGTGTATTTTCCGTCCAGTGGCCTCAGGCCACTCAGGTCCCCTAGCGGGGCACAGGACAGATCCTCAAGGAGTCTCTCGTGACAGCTACGTCTAGGGTAAGCGGTCTCGAAAGAAACAACATCCATCAATGTCTCGCCGCCTCGTCACTCTTGCCTCCCCCCCCCCCACTATATGAAACTCAGTCATCTGTCATCATCACCTTCTGTAGCTAGGTAGTGTAACGGGCAAGCCGCTTCAACGGCGGCTGCGCCGCCTAGCTTCTAGAACCTTCCATTGGCTCGAAGCTATAAAAATGCTCTTATGCTCTTATGTAGTAGATTCTCTCTTTCTTTCTTCTCTATCTTGATAGTAAACAGCATAGGGACTAGTTAGTTGAATCAACTCACTAGAGGCCTTTCACAACAATCTCCCTGAAATTACATGCAAGTCAAGACGCCAAGGCACTCATCCACTCTGAAGTCATGTCCATCGATTGGCAACCCGTTTTGGCCACCCATTCTGGTATAGTCCTTGTTAGCAACAGAACCAAGTTGTTGAACAAAATACACTGCCGTCCGTTCGAATTGGGTTTCGTCGTCTTTACCACCCTCAAGGTCGCCCTGATTTGTCTCAATGTATTTGTGTTTACAGTCGTAAAACACCATGGGCTTGGGAAAGCTAACGTGATGGGACCCGGGTGTTGACCAGGAAGCGTGGCGATCAATGAGCCAGAAAAAAGAATGAAGCCTATTTTCTGCGCATTCGGCCATTACACGGGCTATAAATCCGCGAGGCGTCCATTCTTTGAGAATGTCACAAAGATCATTCGGAATATCACGGTTCCAACTTTGGTCAAACTCAACAGCAACATGACCAATATGCCCATATCCCTTACGGAAAGGCGATAGAGTAAGGTCGCAAAAATGAGCCTGCCAGTCATCAACTGTTCTCCAATCCGAAGGCTCAAGGCAAAACAGGTCCTTATGTGGCTGAACCATGAGGTGCCATTCTTCGCCGTCGTGTCGTGCTACGATGATCGCCGTTATCGCTTCGAATTCCTCCGCAAGGGCAGCAGAGGTCCAGTATCGCTTGGAATGCGAGAGGCTGCGCCTTGTGTTGTTCCAGTGTTCCACCCTGAAATAGCTCATAACGATTTGCCTCGATTCTTTACACGCTGTCCAGAGACCCGCATCCCAGAGATAAATTGAATCGCTGCCTTCCGTCCATGAGAAGTCTCTCCCACTACTGGAGCTCATCGGGGAAGCAGTCTGGTAACGTCTGTATCTCGTTTTCCCCTCGATATTCTCCATGGCAGGCGATTTCCACGTGTAAACGTTGTCTTGATTGTTGTGGATAGAAAAGCGATGGATCCCACGGCCAGGAGGACGGATTGCGTTTGTCCAAACTTTGCGCCTCAGTTCGTATGGAAGGTCCGAGAAGAGATGAAACGTCGGTTGAGACGTTTTTACAGGTAGGTTATGACCGACACAGAATTGGGGAAAAGACATATTGTACACCAAATAGCTCTAAAAAGCGAATTTACTCGTGGGAGAGACTCTATGCCTTGAGGAACGTGTGATGAGATGAGATAATTTAAAATATGCTGACACCCTCACCGGAGGTGGGGAGGGTGTAATACAGTCCGAAGGATGTATCTCTATGGCATGATATTTCATATTAAAAAGTGTGATTTTACGCTGGTGCTCCGCGAAGCGATGCGTGTCATACCGTCATCACGAAAAGAGAGGTTGGAATAGTGGCTGGTCAATTTGCTGTTTGCGCCGGTCCTGGCCGCGGACTTTCATCAAAGCACCTGCTGCTCTGTTAGGACTTGTAGAGCCTTAAGCGTGAATAAATAACATGATGGACAAGCTCGAAATCTCGATGTTCGATGACCGACTGCTGGACACTTGGGCGGGATTATCTTCCCCGGGCGTGTCTCGGCCAAATAGAAGGACTTGATACTGGAGATTCGATCGGCGCTCCAAGTCGTACGCCTTCTTGAGATGGAACCGAGGGACCTGGTCGGGAAGTAATCGGCGCAGGCGCGTCTGCTCCTGTTGACATGGCAAGTGGCGTTCCCAGCAGAATAGGTCCTTGTGAGATAATTGGTGTACCTAGTTGTAAGTCTAATAATGGCAATCCTTGCCGGCGTATTGGGGACAACTCAGCTTGTTCTGCAGTACGCTTAGAGGTGCCTGAGGCCTGTCGATTCCTACAGTCCAGACAGTTGGCCGTGCGTCTTCCACGTGTAATGGAGGACTTTGTCTTCGAAATGAATTGATCTGCCGGCCTCTCCTGCTTGCACGTCCTGCAAACATTCGTTGAAGGGATAGAATCAGCCATAGTATGTTGGATTGCTGGGACGGTTTGATGAGGAAGGGGGAGGGGGGACTGCGCGGGCAGGCCAACCATATAGACCGCGCACCTGGCTTTACACCTGAAAGGGCTACGGAGTACCAACCAACGAATTGAATGCATTGCAGAGAAGAAAAGCGGGATGCTCTCGAGGAGCTGGCTACCTAGTGACGTATAGACAATGCTCAGGGGCAGGCTGTGAGACCCTCATTTGGTGGCGTTATTAGCATCGGCATCAGCCGAGTGCACATTGACGGCTCAGCCCGTCACAATACCCAGGCAGGACTGCCATCCAATCGACGTCGAGTGGAGACTTATGTGACCAATACGAGCAGAGCTTTTGGACCTCAGTTATCGTCGTAATAAAGTCCTTCGGACTGAATTACACCCGGTGACGGAGCCAAAATGGCAACTAACGCTTTTCGTATATGTACCCTTCCGAAGCTTTGTCATGATTTCCCAATGCCCATACAAATGCTCATTTCATGCTTATACCTGGTCAATCTACAGTCTCGGCGGGTTCTCCGCAGTGATCGGAATGGTCTAGTCCCTCTTAGTCTCCGTCTGGTCTAGACCGCCAAGACTTGGTCTGGCTTGATGATTCGGACCGGTCCAACCATTAACTGCTATAAATAGATGAAGCTGAGAGGCGGGTGGCTTGGATTTTTAGACCCATATGATTAGAGGCTTCTTTTGCTTTTCTGGTTCCCTACTAAGGAAAAGGGGCAACCAATTGGCAATCATTTTGTGTCCGGCCATTTAATTGCGATAGCTGCCTGGCATAGCGTGCAACAACAGGGGAGGCAACCACTCTGGGGTTGCGCAAAGGGCATTGAGGAACGAAAACGTGAGGTTGGAGGGGACATATTGATTTTTGATGGTCTCGAAAGATTTTAGACGACTAAGTACAGTAATACTTGAAGGGTTCAAACCGGTGGCAGGACGGACCGACACTTGGAGTCGGTATCCGGGTTATCCTGGGTATCTGTCACCACCGGCATGCAATAGAGGTAGGAAGGGAGCAATGGGTAATAGGAACGAATGAATGAATTCATTCCCGCCCGGAGGGACTACACCCTAAATGACCCAGACGTTCAGCTAGTTACAGTACCTTAATCCAACAAGAAGGATCGCCGCTGTCACCAGTCCTATTCCTCTTCTTCAACGCAGACTTGGTGCAGAGAAGAATCAAGGCGGGAAGTGGCTCAATTGCATTTGTGGACGATTACTCGGCCTGGGTGACCGGTCCCAGGCATTCAGTCAATTATCAACGACGCACTTGAGTGGGAGGCGCGAGGCGGCGCAACCTTTGAAGCGGACAAGACAACGGTCATCCACTTCACGCGAGTCGCCAGGCGCAACAGCGACATGTCGTTCTTGATCAAAGGCGAAGAGGTCAAACCGAGGAGTTGTGCAAAAATTCTAGGAGTGGTCATGGACTTCGGATTGCGGTACCAGGAACACATGGTGAGGGCGGCTGCCAAAGGACTCAGCGCCGCTGTCAAGATCAAGACGGTCGTTCACGGTGCATGCCTACTGCCTAGTAGGCAGTCACGACTAGTCGAGCTGCTGCCTGCAGGCAGCAGCAGCATTCACTCCCTCTATCATGTACATAAGAGTGATAGAAGTCATTCACTAGATAAGAAATCAAGAGTCTTTCGTTGCCCGATTCACAGGGGATCTTCTGCCCGATCGCCGCTCAGTCATCCATGCTCCTCGTGCACCTCGTTGTGTGACAGCCGCCATGTGCCTGAGAAGATTGAAAATGTTGTCACCAAAGGTGGCGAGACAATTGTTCGAAGCGACAGTGGTGCCGGCCATGGATTATGCCTCCAATGTCTGGGCGCATGCTCTCCGCGCAAGACAAGTGGCTTGGATGAACAAAGCACACATGATTGGGGCGCAGGCCATCACGAGCGCGTTTCGTACGGTCGCGACGGTGGTGGCCGAAGCCGAAGCAAGCATTCAAACAGTAGAGGAACGACATAGACAGGCTACAACGAGACTCTGCATCAATCTTCAAACTTTACCGAGGACACACCCTCTAGCAGCCTTGAGAAACAGCAAAAGCAGGCGGTTCGTGTCGCCGATGCAAAAGATAGTCTCGGCCGCGGAAGCTCAGACAGACCGAATGGAAGCTATACCCGTGCCACGCCCCACTTTTATCTGGAATTCGCAAGCTCCCACCTCCTAAAGGTGGTGCTGGACACCGCAATAGCCAGTACACCGCAATAGCCAGATTTTCGACCACCTGACTTCAACCCCCCTGCACTTCAGCCAGTTCACGATATTTTGACTAGTTAAAATGGAAGCACGTATTCAAGAAGCGCTTCAATATATTGGTGATTTTCCTGATGCGAAAGTGGCCAAGGTGGCTCGAGAATTCGGTGTACCACGCAATCGATTGCGATACCGCCTCGAAGGCCGTCCTCCCAAATCTGGCCGACGAGCCACGAATTTGAAGCTATCGCAACCAGAAGAGACGGCCTTGTGTCTTTATATCGATCGCCTCGATAATATCAATCTTGCGGTACGTCCCGAGTTCGTCACCGATGCGGCAAACCATATCTTGCATGAGCGATCTGGTCAGGCCGATTTCGTTGTTGGTAGCAAGTGGACTTCTCGTTTTCTGAGGCGTCACGGCTACTTCAAGAAGCTCCAAAAGAAGCTCCATTCAGAGCGTCAAGCGTCTGAGGACCTTACACGAGTCAATCAGTATTTCCAGAATCTCCAGAAGGTCATCCAAGAGGAGGGTATACCTCCAGAGGATATCTGGAATATGGACGAGACCGGATTTCGAATCGGCGTTGGCAAAGATCAGTTGATCGTCACTAAACGAGACAGGGCTCATTATTTTGGTATCCCAGAGAATAGGGAGTCTGCCACTGCGATCGAGGCTATCTCGGCAAGTGGAGCTTTCATTCCAGCTTTTTTAATCCTGTCTGGACAGATGCACATGACTTCATGGTATCAACTACCCGAGCTGGACCCTGACACAGTTATTCGGCCTACGCCTACCGGTTACTCAAACGACGAAATTAGTCTGGAATGGCTTCAACATTTTGATAAGCATTCGGCAAAGACCTCGAGAAGCTCGAAGCGTCTTAGTTCTCGATGGTCACGGCTCTCACCATACAAGACAGTTCATTCAGTATTGCGACGAACACGACATTATTCCATTTGGTACGCCTCCGAACCTCACGCACATACTCCAGCCTCTGGATGTTGTGGTTTTCCAGCCGCTGAAGCACTACTCGTGCCACGCCCCACTTTATTTGGGTCTCGAAAACGAGCACCATCTAAAGATGGTGCTGGACACCACAATAGCCAGGACACCACAGTAGCCAGATTTTTCACCCTTCCGGCTAGAAACGCTTCAACCACCGCGTCCCACGCTCAGAATCACAGATCTCCGCTCGCGAAAGTCTCTCAGATGCCCTCCACTGCCGTGCCTTTTTTGCTGCGTCCTCAAAGCATCTCCTGCGCATGCTACGGGCCTTCACTGTAAGGCGCACACACACACAACTAACAGAGAGTGAAGAACGGGGGCCAATCATTCAATTCATTGATCTCTGAGGATTCCCTTTCGCAAGCTGTGGTCATCCCCAGTCCTTAAATAGCCCCTACTGACGCATTGAGTCCTCGCCTCCAATTTAGGATGACACAGTGGGGGTTTATGCGCGTGACATTCACCTCCGCCGCCTCGATGACCTTCCTAGCCCTACTGACTTCTTCTTCATCCCTTTTCCGCACCATTTCCCTCCCTTGGGCGACCGTCAATACGCCTCCCGATTGGAGCTGCGCATTCTTCAAGCTTCTTCGTTGTTGTCGGACACGTTCTGCCATTTTTGTCCTTCCTAAGTCTCTTTTTGTCTGCACCAATTCCGTAGCCAAGGATAGGGATTCCCGAATGAAGCGGCCCAAATCGCGTCTCAACTCGGAAGTCAAGCCGTCATCTTCTCTCAGTGTAGTCTCCAGTCGATCTGCCACCTTATTCATTTGTCTCAGAGTCAAAGGTGTGTTGAAAGGCGATGAAGTCTGGCCAGAATGGAGGGTAGGACTCGGGGTCCTGTGCATTTGACGGGCTCGCAACACTTCTAGCACGATTTGTGGATTGATGGGCCATATTCCCGTTTTCCGGAAGGCAGACTGAATGGTAGTCGGCTTGAAGGCTTGCAGTCGAACCTGCTGAATGCAGGAAAGGAACTCAATCTTGGTGATGCTGACAAGGCCATCTCGGATCATTACGTCGAGTGCCTTTGCGTGATAGTGCTTCAACGGCTGGAACACCACCACATCAAGGGGCTGCAGTACATGCGTGAGGTTCGGAGGCATACCAAAGGGAATGATGTCATGCTCGTCGCAATACTGGATAAATTGCCTCGTGTGGTGGGATCCGTGGCCATCAAGGATCAACAGCCGTTTCGAGCTTTTGGACGTCTTGGCCGAATGTTTCTCGAAGTGCTGAAGCCATTCCAAGCTGATCTCATCATTTGAGTAACCGCTCGGCGCTGGCCGAATGGCGGTATCGGGGTCAAGTCCTGTGACGTGATACCACGAAGACATATGCATCTGACCAGAGAGGATGAGGAAGGGTGGAATGCATGCTCCGCTAGCCGAAATCGCCTCGATATCCGTGGCCGATTCTCTGTTCTCTGGAATCCCAAAGTAATGAGCCCGCTTTCTCTTGGTAACAATCAGCTGGTCTGTGCCGACCCCAATACGAAAGCCTGTCTCGTCCATGTTCCAGATGTCGTCGGGCGGTATTCCATGCTTGTGAAAGGCCTCTAGTGAGTTGATTCAACTAGCTAGTCCCTATGCTGTTTACTATCAAGATAGAGAAGAAAGAAAGAAAGAGAATCTACTACATAATAGCATAACAGCATTTTATAGCTTCGATCCAATGGAAGGTTCTAGAAGCTAGGCGGCGCAGCCGCCGTTGAAGCGGCTTGCCCGTTACAATAATGACGAGTACTGCGTCACCTATCAAAGCCTTTTATCCTTCTGGCGTAATATGCTTGCCTTTCCAAGGTGCTGAGATGTAGTCCATGATGTCGGGCTTCTGTGACTCATTCTGCGCCATTGCAAGCTCATCAGTCTCATCGCACAGGACCGGGACAGAGAATAGCGTGAGGAAGCTACCTTGATGCGCCTCTCGATCATCTGCCGGCACAGGCGTGCAAATCGCAACCAGTCATTATCCGCACCAGGAATGCTGACAAGTATTGTAAAAAGCCAGGCAGGGAGAAATAGCTCGAGAAAGCTTGATCCTTTACGCATAGTCTCGATGGTCCAGCGCTGACTCGTATCGTCTAGAGTACCGAGAGAGTGTCCAAAGGCGAGATCGCTCATCACGTCAAAGTTGAAGTAACTGAACAGTTCCGTAACATCCAAAGCGTCTTGAGTCTTAGCGGAGTCTTGAAATCGTGCAATGAGCTTCTCCGGAACTTGGGCGATGCGCTGTTCGTAGCCTCGGAGCTGCTGGGCGCCAAACGCACCGCTCCAAAGGCGGCGCCAAGGAGCATGGACTTCTTTCTGACGCGTCGAATGCAGTGTCACAAAGATAGAAGCAGACCCGTCATACCAATCTCCTTTGATACACTTCGACTTGCTTCCGAAAAGTGTTTCGACGGCCTCGGGGTGGGTGATAGCCAACGCAGAAGGACCGATCCGGACGAAGGGTCCATATCGTTGGTGAAGCTGTTGGATCGTCTCAAAAGCTCTTCTCTTGGGTGCGATTTGCGAACTGAACCACAGATCCGAAATCCTGGCGCCCAGGGGCCCTGGATATGAGCGTAGAGGGTGCAGGACGAGCCGATACGTCAGAATGCTCGTAAACAGGCCAACGAGATAGCACAGGCCGTTGGACAAAAGACTGAAGCAAACGGCTCTAGTTGGCTGGTCGCCCGAAAATACCAGAACCGACACCAGAGCACACGGTCCAAGCAAGAGTAGCTGCGCATACAGTGTAGCGTAAAGATGATGTTCCCCCTTGATGAAGTAGACCGCATGGCTGCCAACCCCGAGCAGGGCAGACAGACAACTCATTGCGGGGCTCATGCTGGGAGCGAAAAAATCAACGATACTGACTAGTCTAACCCATGAGGATGGCGCACCACATGGCGAAAGGGGCTTGATTCATGTTTATAAATGTCCGCGCTCCCCGCCCAATGCTGTACATTAGCACTAATGCATAGAAGGAAGGGAAGAGCAGGGCACCGATGTCACGTTCTGGTCTGCAGCGGCCAACACTCTATTCATGGTTTGAAACCAGCACTGCAATTCCCCCGGATCTCGGTAATGCCCCCTTTCAAGACGCCATAACGTAGGCCTACGCAGGCTTGGACATCGATCGTACAATCGATATGATCGGAGCGATTAATCGCTCCGATTTCGATATCGATCAATCGATTGAAGGTCCTACTCGATCGATGTCGTATCGATTAAGGATGCAATCGATCGATTTGATCGTCGTTCGCCATGCCATATCATGAAGGTCCCGGGTAGGACGGAATCAGAGCGTAGTCCTCCATTGCGCATCGTGAACCGCGGGACGCGGGACGCGGTGTGCGCACAAAAGCACTTTGCAAAAGGAACGAAACCTCCTGGTCTCCCAATACGAAGGCCAGTCGCGCTTTTCGCGTCGCAAGCAAGATCTGTTGTTTTTTTGGTCTCGTCCTGTCTGGATACTTCCCAAAATCCCACCTTTAATCGAGATTCTCCGCTCAAGCCATGAAGAATTGTCCTTACGCTTTGGATGTGGTTTCCCGTCATGAATACGCCTACCCCTGACGCCCAGCTCGGCCTTGACGGACCACCATCGAGTGAATCGTCGACCAGCGCAAGCTCAACGACGTTCACACCGAACAGCTTTCCAGAGTACGGGGCTTGGACGACCGATAAGCTCACACGGTTCCCTGGTCTCACGATATGTCTGTGACGGTACAAGGCACGAACGAGGTCGAGTGCGGCTTGGACAAAGTGATTGTCTACAAGGAGAGAAAGGGGAAAGAAAGAGCTTCGTAAGGAAGGCTCTCACTTTGGCTAGTTGTACAATTTTCACAACTGAGACATGCATGATCTTCCTTCACAGCTTCCTCCACAGACGCTCTCAGCCTACTTCGTCGATGTTTAGTGCATATTGACAGCTTCTCGTCGAACAATTTCATGCTATGCGTCTCCAGCTGCGGCACACGTAATCTGCACGATCGGTCTCTGTAGTACGTCATTTGACTTGTGAATGTTGGAAAAAGTGCTCGCGGAAACATGAGGTTCTGATCATTAAGATGCCCCAACCTCCTAATGAAAGATAGCGGAGCACGAACGCACAAGATTGTTTGGGTCTGCGAAAAATGCTTTCTGCGGGAAAGGCCAAACATAACCCAATATGTCTTTATTGCCTCGACAAGTGGGAGCATTGTCCGGCACCTCAGAAAAGACCACAAGATCACGTAGGCTACAAGTCGGACCCCATCGCCTGGTGGAAGGACGTCGGCGCAACACGATCTCCTCAGCTCTTGTATATGGCTGTCGACTATCTCACAATCGCGGCGTCTTCTGCAGAGACAGAAAGGCAGTTCAGTAGTTGTGGGAAAATGATCACGCCATGCAGGTCCCGC
>KQ030685.1:0-12660 GCA_000956045.1 Hirsutella minnesotensis 3608
AGCCCTGCCTAGTCGGTCCAAGATGCCCGAGATTAAAGGCAACGCTGCCCGATTCTTCTTAGTCACTTTGTTTAGTCCACGGTAGTCCACGCACAGCCGCAGCTTGCCTCCCTTTTTAGGCACAAAGAGGATCGGAGCGCCAGCAGGGCTGATTGATCGTCGTATCCAGCCCTTTTTCTGGGCTGAGGCAATGTATTCGCGTAAGACCAAGAGCTCGTGTTCTGAAAGGCTGTAAATTGGCCAAGCAGGAGGTATCTGCCCGTCTTCGAGATCGATTTGATGGATCGCCCAGAAAGGGGAGGCAGTCTTGCCGCTTCTTCTTCTGAAAAGACATCAGTCAACTCTTGATATGCCGGCGGCACTTCTGGAATGAAGGCCCCCTGAGGTACAGCCGTAAAAGCTTCGTGATCATCACTTGTCATCGGTATGGGACAATGGGTTTTCATGAGACGACTGATGCGTTTACAGATGTTAAAGAATTAATAGCTTATTCTTCTGTGGCTCATGCATCAGTATACTTAATGAGTGCTTTTAGTAATACTATTCAAGGTATAGAGGGTTCTATTATATTAGGATTAGCACATGGATTTGTATCTAGTGGTCTTTTTGTTTGTGCAGGAGGTGTTTTATATGATAGAACAGGTACTAGATCTATATATTTCTATAGAGGTATGGTTCAGTTAATGCCTATATTAACTATATTGTTCTTTATATTATGTTTAGCTAATTGTGGAACTCCTTTAACTTTTAATTTCATAGGTGAATTCTTATCTTTATCAGGTATTACTGAAAGATTACCATTAATGGGATTCTTAGCTAGTACATCTATTGTATTCTCTGCCGCCTATTCAATTTATATGTTTAATCGTATATCTTTTGGAGGTTCATTTACTAGATATCTAGAACAAGGTATACTTGATCTTAATAAAAGAGAATTCTTTATATTATTCATATTAGCTGGTTTCACAGTAATATTAGGTATATGTCCAGGTATTATTTTAGATACATTACATTATTCAGTTGCTAGTATGCTTTATAGCTTAAATTATTTATCAGAGAGCCCCTTAGATTATTGATTTTCTATGATGGGTATATCAAATGAACTGTCACTTTATATAGATCAAAATACAGAATATAATAGTGCATATCCTTTGGATCAGCAAGCTAAAGCCGGCAATATCGATTGGAATTTTTATGCTTATATTATAGACTTTATTAAACAGGAAGTTGAAATTGATTATATAAATTCTCTTGTTAAAAGCGTTATAAATCTTACTCCAGCCTTTATTTGTTTTTTTCTATGTATAAGTATAATTTTTTATTCCTTGAAACGTGTTTGAACAGCCTATAAAAATCCCGGCTCTAGACTTAGATTAGAGATTGAGAGATCTATTTACTATACTTGAGTTTATTATATCTTATTTTATATTATTATGATTATCGGTAGTTTTATAAATTTTGCAGCTATTCATGTTTGATTTGGTTTACAAATAGAAAACTTATTAGCCATAAACTTCTTTGTTGAACCTTTTTGTATAATGGACGGACCCGGACAAGAAGGGGTAATCCTATAGGGCAAAATCCTGCTAATCCTAGACCTGCTAACTCTGTACCTGCTAACCTTGGATCTTTTACCCTTAGACCTCCTATTGCTCCTGAACCCCCTCGTAGAACCCTCGAAAATTCTGTACTATATAATATGTATATGAGAGAAGAGTATAGAAGTGAGTTAAGGGGACAAAATATAGGTAGAGAAGCTGTGCTATCTAATGGTTATGTTGCAACTTTAACTAATCAAGCTAAAGAATTTATAGTACTACAAAGTCAAGCCTGAAAAGGAACTACACGTATTGCTACGGTTCAGCCTCTAGATTTAATAAGTGGTAAGATAAATGATATACCTTTGAATCCTAGAGAATTACATAAATTTAAAGTTGGAGATTTAGCAGTATTGATAGGACAAACAGGCCCTAATCATACAGTACAATATGATTGAGAATTTATGTCTAATACAGCTAAACATACAAGATCTATAATCAATATGATAGAACATAATCGTAGATAAAGAACTTGAATCTAAAGAACTTTATTCTAAATAATTGTATTAGTAAGCTGGCTTGTTTTATACTTTTATTTTTAATCAGAAGGGTCTTATATAATATGGTAATCTGATCACAGGTATGTTTACGAGCCTGCCTGCCTTCGGAGGAGGCTACTGATTTTGTAGTTTATAACTTACCTGGCTGCATGAAAGGTAAGCTAGGATATAAGGGCTAGGACACTCATAAGACGAACCATCTATATGAGTATTTTTAAATATATAGCCTAATCTGGAGGATCAGGCTATATCCATGCGTAGGAGTCCCAAGCTAGATGTCCAGTTCCATGTGTTCTATACATGCTTGCAGGGTTCCGTCTAAAGAACAGCCAAGTGCTCTTATTGCCCTGCAAAAGTTACGAAGAAGCTTCTGGGCTGTTTCTGCAGACATAATTTGATCATTGGTCATAACCTCAATCTTCAAGTGTTGTCCTTGGGGGTATGACACCATGTGCACATGAGGGAACACATATTCGTGCTTGAAGTACCGGACTCGGGAGCGTCCTCCCAGAGAGTCAATTTCAGGCTCCTCCTCGATGTCCTGGTGTTGGATTACTGTATTAAAAAACGTCCCAGTGGGCCAATCGGTGCAGTGCTGTATAATGTCGTTCGAGCCGAGGGTATCAGCCTCACCGACGGCAATGGCTTGCTCTTGGACCGAGAGTAGCAGTTCTTCTGGAGTTTGAAGAGGTGACAACATGACCCTGACAGGGATTATGTTTATACACATCCCTACCATCTCTTCTATTCCCGGAATAGCTGAATTGCGTCCAGCCACCACAGCGCCACAGACGACATCGTTTTTGCCAGTCGTATGGCGTAGGATGATAGCCCACGCCGAAGTGACTAAAGTAGCTAGGGTAAATTTGCTAGACAGACGAGGGAGTTTCATCAAAATTTGTTCAAATGTGCGTTTCGGCAGCATATAGCACTGCGGGTCAGCTCTTAGACTGAGTGGAGTGGGAGATGATCCCCGTAGCAATTCCTTCCAGTAGATGATTGACTTGTCTCGTTGACGATAAGCATGGCGTAGGAAATTAGCGAAGCATCGCGGACTAGACTGCGGCATCGAGCTTTTATAGTCGTGTATAAGCGACTGAATGATAACAAGAAAAGATATGCCATCGTATTGAGCGTGCGACATTCGGATGATCAACCGAAAACCTTGAGTTTTATGTTTAAGTAACACAAAAGCGATGGGAAGCTGAGTCGGCACAATGCCCTGTAAATCCCCGACACAAAATTCATGGGTAGATTGATCAAGGTCACCCTCCACAGTCCGAATGTGTACAGGCGCGCTGACTCGATGCAACACAACCTGCCAAAACTTGTCCTGGAGAAACAAGAAATAGGCGCGAAGAATGGGATACCTTTTTAAAGTTGAATTGCAACTCGCTTCAAACTTTTCTAGATCAACATCCACACCTAAATCGAAATAGATGTAGTCGGCGAAAAATTCTTTTGCCATAGCATTAGGCATAGCTGCCTCCTGCATGCTAGTCAGAGGTATGATATCCTCAACTAGCGTAGAATTAATGTCCAGATCGAGAGAGTCAATCTCTTTGAGAAGAGAGGCTTTAGTGGCAGGATGGGTCAGAACAATGTCCTCTTCCTTGACTTGTTGGTCAGCTGGTTTGGGTTTGTTCAGATTGGCCAACTTCACTAGTGTGCTATGACGAAAGACATCCGCTACCGTGAGTTCAAGGCCGACCTTGCGAGCCGCAGAGGCAACTCTCATGGCAGTAATTGAGTTGCCTCCGAGACGGAAAAATTCACTGTCTAAGCCGATCGAAGTCGGTTCCATATTGAGAACATTGGCCCATATCCGTTGCATCTCAGCCTCGGAAGCGTTGGAAGGCTGCAGTATGGTACCTCGGGGCACTTCGTGCAGTTTTTGAGCTCTGTTGGCAAGTGCTGGGCGATTGACTTTTCCGTTATTGTCCATGGGCATCTTATCAATCATATGGACCTCCTGAGGAACCATATACGAAGAGAGCTGGGATTTCAGTTTGCTTTGAAGCTCTTCTTGGATCTTCCGATGGAACTGCTGTAGCAAAGGCTGATTGGTAAGTGTATGGAACGGCCGCCCGTGGTGGTCCGTAGGGAACTGAAACATTATACGTCTTCCCTTGCTGAGAAGTGCAGATGGGTAGAAGATGGCATCCATACCACCGTTCTGAGAGTATTGCCTCGCCCAGCTGATTCTGACTTGGCAATCGACTGTTTTTGCGAGCTCCAGCAAGTCAATTGCAGACATTGAAGAACAACGTGAAGCTCTTTCGAGGGCAGAGAGAAGCCAATCTTTGCCATCATCCAAACCACTGTTCAGTGCCTGAACAACATGCCTCTCAAACGCTATCTTGCTGTAAGGGATATTGCAGATTGCCGTCACAGCGCATTTTGGTGCGTGCTGTAGGAGCTCCAGAAGTGAGCCTTTGTCTAGCCTTTCGGTCGCAAAGTCAACCCATTGGCCTTGGTCGACGTCATAAATCTTCTGCTCCTTTTGTTGGCTTTGACCTTGTCTCCACTTCTGGGTATACAACACAGCTGCATAGCGGTAACAACTCAGTTCGTTGGTGGCGCTCATCTTCTTGGGGAGAACTTCGACATGGCAGATTAGGTGAGGTAATCGGCTTGGCAAGGCGGTGAAGAAAGCTGGGTCGATGAGCAACTCCTGCTCTGTCCTTGCCATTTCTGCTATTTTCAGGCGGAATTCGTCCTTTGTCCCTGTCCCAATTGTGTGGAGAAATTTGCTTGTCTGAAACTCCTTGTGGAGGGCATTCGACCGAATATCTCCAAAGAAGAGAGTCTCAGCGGTCTGTAGTTGAGCAAGTTCCTGAATCACGTCGAAAAGGTATTTTTGGCTGGGGAAGCACTGTGCAACCGAGTTGACAATGATGAGGCTCGTGGACAGCATGTCAAGACGACTTATGTCTGCTGCCGTGCCCTCATGTACGTCAACCTTGTCTGATATCTCTGGAAAGAACTTGATTGTCGCGTTGCGGACGAAGGCCACCGCCTTGGCAGATGGTTCAAGGCCAGTATAGCGCAGTACTCTCCTGCGCTTAGCTAGGTTGAATAGAACCATTCCAGTGCCTGTGCCTATCTCGAGGATCTCGCGAGGTTGATCGTCGGCAATTGTTGTTTCGATTGTGTCGATTGTTTCACTCAGCCACTCATCCATCTCTTCCAGTTTGATCTTATCACCACTCAATTCGGCGTTCCACCCAGTAAAGTCTCTTCCGATTCTCTCGGGGCTGATGGTTTCGACAGAATCATACGTCTCAGTCTCGACAAGCTGCTTCCACATCTGCACATGTTGTGTTGCGACATGGTCATCATGCCTTGGACCATGCTCTGTAGTGTCGTGGACCGTGAAAAATCCAACAATACGAGAGTCCTGGTCGCCCGTCTGCTCTAATACAGCAACTGCGTCACCAACAGAGCTGTGGCTTCGCATGACCGTCTCAATCTCTCCCAGTTCCACACGCTGACCTCGAATTTTCACCTGCTGATCAATTCGACCAAAGAACTCCAACTGTCCATCTGTGGGGCGATGGCGGGCGTAGTCACCACTTCTGTAGACTCGAGTCAACCCTTTGCCAATATCCATCGTGATGAACTTGTCAATATCATGTTGCGGATTGGTGTAACCCCTTGCAAGGCCGTCCCCTGCTAGTACAAGCTCTCCGATTACCCCCAAAGGAACGAGGTTTTGACACTTGTCCATAACGTAGACTTGTGAGTTGCTGAGTGGTCTCCCTATAGGCACTCCGTTGACACACTTTTCCTCTTCGGGTAAGCAGTAAACTGTACTGATAACGGAGTTCTCTGTGGGCCCATAAAGATTGACGACCCTCTCCCCACTCATATAGCTTCTGGCTAGGAAGAGATCCTGGGGATCGGCTCGTTCTCCTCCAACGTATAGCGTCTCCAGCGTCTTGAAAGTACTGGGACATTCAGAAAGGTGATGTTTGAGCAAAGTCGGTGTAAATGTCGCCACCTGGATGCTCTCTTTCATAAACACCTCGGATAAGGCCACAGATTCTAATACCGTCATGGCGTCGATGCAAATCAATGAGCCACCATTCAAGATAGCTCCATATATCTCCCATTGCGAGGGGTCGAAGGCGAGGTTCGTCATGTGAGCAATTGTGGCTGAGGGTGGCAGATACTGCACGGCATTGCTATTCTTGACAAGTCGCACTATACCTCGATGCTGTATCATGACTCCCTTCGGTTCACCTGTGGATCCGGATGTAAATAGCACATAAGCCAGGCTGGTAGCTGATGGTATAGAAATTGTCTTCGCATGACACGAGGGAGAATCGCAGGGGCTACTCAAGATATCCGAAATTTGAACAAACTCGAGGTCCTGCATCTGAGTCGGAGGAGCCGGGATATCGGATCCAAGCAGGATGAGTCTACAGCTGGGAAGAGATGCTAAAACTGTATCCATTCTACCCTGCGATATCTTGACATCAAATGGCAGGTAGGCCAAGTTAGCTTTGAGAATACCCAGAAAAGCAATAACCGTCTGGCACGACCGATTAGCAAACACGCCGATAAGCGTTTCGGGTGCGACTGAACGTCTTTCAAGCCAGCCAGCAAGTAGAGCAGATCTTTCATCCAGCTGGGCGTAAGTAAGCTGAGCCGATGAATCCTTGATTGCTATCCGGCTTGGATGAGACGCAACCTGCAGTTGAAAGATGTCAATGACACTGGATTGCCGAGGATACTCTGTTCGACAGCCAAACACGCCCGTCTTCACAAGGGACAAGTAGTCCCCATCGGCTAACAGAGGGAGCGAAATAATGGACACATTCGGCTGCTGGAGACCCCGTTTGAGCAGTTGGTCAAAGACAGCCATCATGCTGCTGATAGTGTCGGGATTGTACAAATCTGTTGAGTAGACAACATGCCCTTCCAAGGCTTGCTCTTGTTCAAAAACGTGCAATTCGATGTCGAGTTTAGAAGTTGAAGATGACTCAGATTTTAAATTGCTGAGCTCGAATTGTTCTTTCTCACAAGCAAAGTGAAAAACAAGCGCAATCCGAATCAGTGGATGCTGACACAAGTCTCTCTCAGACTGCAGTTTGGCCATAATTTCATTGAAAGAAACTTTTGATTTGGCGGATGATACAGTAATTGATTCGTGAAACTGATTCACTAATTCGTCGAGAGGCTCCTCGTCAATCTTGACTCGGAGGACGTGGACGTCGCAGGAAAAGCCCATCAACCCTTTGAGTTTGGGCCGTCCACGACTTGCGTTGATTAATCCAATATTGGCGTCTGTGCATCCACTTAAACGTAAATGTGTTGCCCGGAATATAGAAACCAGTACAGTCGGGATCGCTACGCCTCGCATGTCACAAAACTGTTGTATTTGGTCATAGAGCAAACCCTTGATGCTGAACTCTTGTGAGGCTGCATTGTTTGACGAGATGGCCGGGCGGGGCTTGTCAGATGGCACTTCCGCAGGCCGACTAGCCCTCAGATGCTTAACCCAATATTGGAGTTGTTGCTGATGGTCATCCGTTTGCTCGTTATTCTTCTGGCCTTCATTCAGCTCGCCACCATCGACCGTCTCGACCGTGATGTCGGCAACGCCCCCGTAGACGAATCCCGTGTCGCCTTCGGCGCAGGACACGGTCACGTCCTGGCCGCTGTGCAGCACGTACGTGGCGTTGCCGGTGCCCACGATGGCCGGCAGACCCAGCTCTCGGCTGACAATGGCGGCGTGCGAGGTGCGTCCGCCGTGGTCGGTGATTATGGCTGCCGCCCGCTTCATGATGGGCACCCAATCCGGGTCTGTTGCGCCCGTCACGAGAATCGAGTTGTCGACAAACTTGTCCATGTCCTTGGCCGACGACACGAGGCACAGCCGGCCAGAGACAGCTGCATCGCCCACCGAACGGCCCGTGGTCAGGACCGGGCCCTTGTTGGCAATCTTGTAAGTCTTGAAGACGGCCGTGTCCCGACGCGACTGCACCGTCTCGGGCCGGGCCTGGACGATGAACAGCTTGCCCGTTATGCCGTCCTTGGCCCACTCCATGTCCATGGGGCAGCCGTAGTGCTCCTCGATGGTGCATGCCCAGCGTGCCAGCTGGAGAATCTCCTGGTCGCTCAGCACGTACGCATCCCGCTCGGCCTTGGACGTGGGCACGTTGCGGGTTGGCGTTTGTTGATCGCCGTAGACCATCTTGATGTCCTTGGCGCCGCGTTTTTTGTCCAGGATGGGCACCAGGTTGGCTTGGCCCAGGAGCGGCTTGAAGACCTGGTACTCGTCCGGGTCGACAGTGCCCTGCACCACGTTCTCGCCCAGGCCCCAGGCCGCGTTGATGAGGACGACCTTGTCGAAGCCGCTTTCGGTGTCGATGGAGAACATGACGCCGGAGCCTCCCGCGTCGGAGCGGGCCATTTGCTGCACGCCGATAGAGAGAGCGACGCTCATGTGGTCGAAGCCCCTCATCTGGCGGTAGCTGATGGCTCGGTCCGTGAAGAGGGAGGCGTAGCAGCGTCGGCACGCATCCAACAGGGCCTCCTCACCCGAGATGTTCAAGTACGTCTCCTGCTGGCCCGCGAAGCTGGCATCAGGCAGGTCCTCGGCCGTGGCGCTCGACCGGACCGCAACGTCCAGCTTCTCGACGCCCGTGTTGGCCAAAAGCTGGCGGTAGGCGGCCCGGATTGCGGCCGCGACACTGCTCGGCCAGGTGCCGCGGAGAAATAGACTGCGCACCGCTTGACCCGTCTCGGCCAGCGTGAGCTTGCTTTCTTGCCACTCTTTGACGAGGGCAACCATCTTGTCGCGAATGCCATTACAGTCGACGTACTGCCAATACGCCTGCGCAGTCGTGGCAAACCCAGGGGGCACCGCAATTCCCTTGGCCCCGAGGGCGCTGATCATCTCACCCAGCGACGAATTCTTGCCGCCCACCAAGGCGCCATCGTCACGGCCCAGATGCTCAAAACTCACCACCAAAGTCAAATCGTCAGCGTTGGTAGTCTTCTTCACGTTGGCCATTTGGACAAAGATTGCACCAGTGTTGATGTTGTTGCCTCAAGAGCGTAAATCACTGTCGGGAGTAACCTTGGCCCTTGATATCCAGTGGAGTACAATATCAGTGATAGGAACAGCGTACAAGTTATCACATTTTATCCTTGGCAACCGGAATTGTACGGGTAAAGACGGTTCTATTGGAGGCTGCTGGGGGGGACGAGATACGGCAGGCCAAGACTGATTGGCGAGAAAGGGACGGGACTTTCATCAAAACGCACGTCTCGGTAGTCGACGGTGGGAGTATGCGAGTCTGACACGGGACCCTTCGACCAGCCGGCGTGAAGCCATCATTGGTATCACGCCACTTGGAACAAGGTGGTGACTTACTTCGGTCTAGAACATGGAATTCATTCAGCAGGTTCGGCCGGCTCTGGCTGTGCATGCAGCAAGTAATTGTTGGCCGGCATGGCCCCGGTCGAGTGAAACCCTCCATGATTGGTGCAAGGGCATGTACCTATTACTCTGAAGCATCGATACCGGTCAAGAGGGCAGAATCGCCTTTTTTTTATAAAAAAAACTTAAAACAAAAAAAGTCATTCAGAGCTCATATACTAGTTCTAGCTCCCAGTGTCAACAACAAAACGACCAGTCACCCTGTTGGCTTGCATCATTTCGTAGACATCCTGGAGCTTGCTCAGCCCAATCGTCTTATAAGGAGCATGAATAAGCCCCCTGCGAAAGAAATCAAGGGCCTCGGCCGTATCGGCACGGTTGCCAACGTAGCTGCCCTTTATGGTCACCATATTGACGACGGTGTCGAAGACGGGCGCGCTCATCATGGCTTCGTGGGGCAAGCCGATGCACACAATCGTCCCTCGCGGGCGGATACACTTGGCTGCCTGTTGGAAGGGCTTCTCCTGGGCCGCAATGACGAGTATAGCGTGAGGGCCGAGACCATCGAGGGACGCGGCCCTGACGTCGGCAGTTATGTCGTTGGACGTAGTATAGTCGATGAAAGTATTTGCGCCAAGCTCCAGACATGCTCTGCGCTTTTCGTCGCCGCCATCGATGGCAACCGCGTAGAGGCCCATGACTCTGGCATACTGTATGGCGAGGGTGCCGAGGCCGCCGCCGGCGCCGACAATGGCAACGCACTGGCCGGCCGGGCAGCCGATTCCTTGAGTCCCTTGTAGACAGTAATGCCGGCGCAGAGGATGGGGGCGATGGCCGCGAGGTCGCACTCTTTTGGGATGCGGGCAACGTGGGCTGCCTTGGCGATGGCATACTGCTGGAACGTCCCGTCGACGGTATAGCCCGAGAGCAGGGCCTCGCGGCAGAGCGGCTCGTCGGCCTGGTTGCAGAAGACGCAATTGAGACAGGAGCCGTTGAGCCACTTGATGCCCACGTGGTCGCCGAGATTGATGTCCTTGACGACCTCACCGCGAGCAACGACGACGCCAGCGCCCTCGTGGCCTCCGACGAGCGGCAGCTTGGTAGGGATGGGCCAGTCACCGAGCATGGCATGCAAGTCGGTATGGCAAACACCCGAGTATTTGACGTTGACGAGCACCTCATCCGGGCCCGGCTGCTGGACGGCAATCTTTTTGTAAGTGACGGCTGCGCAACGTGTTAGAACATGCTTTGAAAGCAGGCAAGACGGCGAGAGAGACTGATGGGCTTCAACCTACGGCCACCCGTCTGTTCCACCACCTGAGCCCATTGCTCCCTGGGTATCTGAGAAGCATCCATGACGTCCAACAAGGCCGCTGCAGTAGATGGTGTTGACTGTTCAGGTGCGCCGTGTTTTTGGAGTTTGGCACTTTGGCACTTGATGATGTTGTCAAGCAGTTCTAACTTCTGATCAAATGCCGTTACACAGGAATTGGAGGGGTATAGGTATTCACAAGTATGCAAGCATTCGGCGCAGCAGCTTGGGACGGACCATCTCGGTTGCAGTCGTCACACCACTGGTCGGATGACGGACACGCGCGTTGAAGCGTGGCTATGATGGTTTGCCAAGTCCAACTGGTTTCTATACTGACAGCCAAATGTGGCTCGTCATGCGTGCCGTTGGAGAGCCACGGCCCACATCGCCCGAGCCCACCTAGCTTCTCAAATCATGCATGAAGCCCAGGGCCTAGAACAAACTTCAACAAGGGTCGCTTGCAAAGGGAGCAGCCCCTAGCAACCAAGTGCCCTCTGCGTCGTCGGATTAGAACTCCGGATATCAAGCCTCTCTTTACAGTATGGATGGATGAGGAGAACGAGCATCACATGCAGACTTGTTGCTACATGTACCCATTCATCTCGCTCCAAGATGAAGGCTGCGTCGCGGCACGACCAACAAGTGGAATCGACCATCTACCAGACGTGAATATTCCTTGATTCTTTGGCTATGACTACCTTTACCGTGGGCGACTACCTGGCCGAACGGCTGGCGCAAATCGGCATCCGACACCACTTCATGGTGCCGGGCGACTATAACCTCATACTCCTCGACAAGCTCGAGGCCCATCCGCAACTCACGGGCATCGGCTGTACCAACGAGCTCAACTGCTCGCTGGCGTGCGAAGGCTACGCGCGTGCCCACGGCGTCAGTGTCTGCGTCGTCACCTACAGCGTGGGCGCCCTGTCGGCCTTCAACGGCATCGGCAGCGCCTACGCCGAGAACCTGCCCGTCATCCTCGTGAGCGGCGCTCCCAACACCAATGATGGAGGCCGCCATCTGCTCCATCACACGCTTGGCGAGCATGACTTTTCCTACCAGCTCGACATGGCCCGCCGCCTGACGTGCGCTGCCGTGGCCATCCGCCATGCGTCTCAGGCCCCAGCCCTCATCGACGGCGCCATTGCAAAGGCCCTGCGAGCCAGCAAGCCTGCCTACATTGAGCTGCCCACCAACTTGTCGGCCGAACCCTGTGTGCGGCCGGGACCCGTCAGTGCCCTTCTGGCGCCGGCCCCGAGCGACGGGGCTGCCCTGGCCGCCGCTGTGGCCAGCGTCGCCAAGTACCTTGCCACCAAGCAAAAGCCCGTCATTCTCGTCGGTCCCAAGTTGCAGCGGGCCGGCGCGCAGCTGGTGCGGTTGGCCGAGGCTATGGGGTGCGCCGTCGTATACATGCATGAAGCGAGCGTAAACGACTAGGAAAGGAAAGCCTCGTGCATTCCGGTCTGCCAATGGCCAGGTTGTCCTACCAGATCAAGGCGCATCAAGAGGCGTTTCCGCCGTCTTTAATCGCCCTCGCGCATGCAGCCGCCATACAATGCAGCTGCAAACGCTGGCAACGGTGCAGTGGGGAGAGCTTTGCTGAGGGTAGCAGATGGCGAATGGGCAAAGCAACCTGCAAGGCCGTAGGACGGATAGGCGTCAAGGCCAGGAGGGGGTGTTTGGGGGAGGAGAATGTGGCTGTTTGGTACCAAAGGACGGGAGGGGAAAGGGTGGGGTGTCGAGCCGCTTCCTGCCTTGTCAACGGTGGGATTGACATCAGATGAGACGATCCGGGAGACGATCCGGATTGGCAGGAATCATTACCCCTGGCTTTGGATTGTGGGGGTGGACGAGAGC